>CM039680.1:19155748-19265748 GCA_022537955.1 Schmidtea mediterranea
ATAATATAAAGGTTTATTCAAATAAAAAAAATGATCAGTTCAATCGTATAATGAAAGAAGTCCAACAACCGCTAAAGAAATCCTCAATATTTCAATTTTAAACTATTTTTCATCAACAAAGGCATTGCAACTTAAATGCAATACATGATAATTCATAATAACACGCATTAAGCATGATAAATTATATGTAAATTACTCACTAGTTTGTGAAGGTCAACTATAACTGATAATGAGTTTGAAATATGATTTTAACCGTCTCCTAAAAGACATAAGACAAGTCTTGAGCAAAAATGAAAGTCTCAAATCTTCTATATTTTGGAAAAAAATATTTTTCAAAAAACTTCTTTGCCAAAGATTTCTCAACAAACGAATTCAAACATTTCCATTTTTTAGTTTTCTCTGTTAATAATTATCAGTAAATAATTATCAACTCACTTTTAACTGATATTGGGTGAAAATTTTACATATAAAATGTGCATGTCAAGATTCTCTAAAGTTTTCCCGAAAAAAAAATATTAATTGACTTTATAAATTATTGAAAATTAAATTTGTTTTGACATAATAAATCGCGCAATAAATTTTTTAATTTATTTTTTTTCAGTTTTGGCTTCCTCAATGGTTGATGTTGCTACAAATGACCCAACCTTAAATGGTGAACCGCAGTCAAGAGTAAATATATAATTTTTTATAAATTTTAAAGCAAAATACCTCTTTAGTGTTTTATTATCTTAAAAAATAAAATAATGTTCCTTTGACTGAATATATTATTGAAACTTGTGGCGCATCTAGCGGTAACTTTGTGAACTAAATCCATTAAACAGCTTTGTAGCTCACAAGCAATACTTTGAAATGGTTAGTTTTTAATTATATTAGGCGATCTAGACATGAAATTCTGGTATTTAGCAAATTTGCTACTCAATGCAATTAAGAGTTAAAACGTATAAAAATAATAAAGTCGCTAAATAAAATTCTAACTAAATAAGTTAATAATTAATTATATTCGAAAAGGAAAAAATTCTTTCACGCCAATATTAAAAACACTAAAAGTTTTTACAATTTCACATAAAATATAATAAAATTTTTGTAATGCACATTTACCACACAAAATTACTAAAAATAAAATGAAAAAATATAAAAATTAATAAGAAACCTCACTAGATTTGTTTATAATAAAGGTTAAAAAAACAATCTAAATGAATAAAAAGGCAAACAAAGTTTTTTTTTAAAAATTTAATTCAAATTTGATTGGATAAAATTGATTAATTTTAACCGAAGAAATCGAATTTGATTATTGAGAAAATAAATCTGATTGATTTCAACAGTTAAAATTTCAAGTTTTATTTCAGTTTGGTAAGAAATTTCTCCTTTTTTATACTGATTTCTTTATTCATTCCTTGCAAGTTAATAAATTTTTGTAATAAAAAATTTTAAAATTTAATATCAGCATTTCCATTTTATTTGTGCTTAGAGTGAAAGCAGTCGGTATTATCCAATGAAAACTGCAAGACCTCCAAATGTGCTGGATCCAATTTCGGCATCTAGGGCTCCGAGTGCAAGCTATGAGCCGTTGTCCAGACCGAGATATGAGATGCATGGTTTTACATGTATGGCCGTTAATTACTTTTAAAAATTCATTTTTTTAAATAATTTTTTTCAGCCCCTTCAAGACATCTCATACCACAGGAGATATCAGACATGTTTCCTTCTCCAAATATCAAAGAAAATTCTAATAAAGGTAATGTATATATTTCTTGTAGAAAACTAATCCAAAAAATATGTAAATACAAATTAAATAAATAAATAAAATATTAATTTGATCAAAATGGTCTCTCGTTTTACTAGTGTAGCTTCCATTTACTGGAGCCAAATTCATTTCAAATCATGTTGATGCTTATTATTTGACAACTGACATTTCAGTGAAGTTTTGTGAATAAATTGAATAAATATAACTACTTGACAGATCTGTAGAAATTATCTGCTTATAATAGATTCAATTTGGAAATGGTGTATTCCAGTGTTACATAGTGACATGTGAGAGTCGGGGCAATCAAGTTTCCCTTTACAATTCCATCGCAGGCATTTTATTTGTATTTATTTATTCATGATTTCTAGATGAAATCAACACGAGTATTATTCGCCCTCAATCACAATTGGACATCAAGCCGACATATAAATCTAAACAAATTGTATCGAGATCTCAAGTTATTTGCAGTAAACCCCAAGATCAAGATTACATATCAGTTCAAAGTTTCCTGAGAAGTTTTTCTAGGGAGAAATTATCTGATGACCGCAAACCAAAAGTAATATAAATTTTTACCTACGAATATAATACTGTATATTTTTAAAAGAGTTTAACCTTTTTGAAAAACAATCACAAATAGCCTGAAATTCATAATAAATTTACCATTTACCAATAAATTTTATCTTTGTTGCACATAATTTATGAAAGATGGTGTACACGAGTTACGTATCATAAATAATGTGCAGTATCATCACAAATTAAAGTCTACTATAAGAAATAATTTATTTATTTATAGAATAAATAAACACATCTACTTGAAATAACGACAAAAATTATTGGCATTGACATTTTTTAAGTGCATTCATTATAGAAAGGCAGAAAATTAATTTTAGTGGGTAAAATAAATTTCCAACAAGCATAAATTATGCATTTTAATTATCGAAATATTTGTGGATATTCTAAGTGTCTTATCACATTTCACTTTACCATGAGTGAGAAGAACAAAGAGGTACAATGTAAATTAGCAAAACTCGTATTCTCTTGTGATTTTCCCCCAAAACCCTTTATTACTAACAAAAGATTCTGCATTACATTTTTTTACATTTTGAGAAAACATATTCGTTTAGTTCAAAATCGTTAGTCATTAAAAGTTCAAAATTTATTCAAATCCAAAATATATCTTCTGTATTTCCGAATATTTAAACAAAATTAACAACGGCATTTATCTTTATTTTAAAATTTAATTTTATTCACAATTTTTTCACAAATAAAATATATTAAAATACTTATTTTATTTAATAATAAGTATAATAATTTTTAATCGAACTTTAAAATATTTTTATATAATTTATTTAAACTTAATTTAAATCTCATTTTTAATTTTAATCATTTTAAAACTTAATTTTATGTCCGTGGATAATTATGCACAAATTCGAAGCTCATTATTATAAGATACCTTTTTTCATTATTTTCTTATTAAATTTTAATTCTTTATCGTTCTTTATTTATTTAATCTGCATATTTGCCATATTCAGTGTGTTTGTTATCACTCGTCTGTCATTTCCAATATACTTTTCTATATTCCACAACTCATGATGGACTGAATCCTTTTTATTTTGAATTGTTGAATTAATTGGTAATTCTGCCAAGATTTCATTAATTTTATCTTTTAAGAACACGTGGATTATAGCTCTCTTATAGTTCATTTTTCTCTTGAAGCCATTACATTAGTCTCAGTAGTTACAAAAACGTAGTGTCGAAACTGCCATTTTGACACCCTTACGCAATACATACTGAAGCACGTTATAACATTTATAAAATCTTTAAAAATATAATTATAATAAAAACCAATTTTTTGTTGTCATTTTTCACTATGTATTTAATAACAAACAAATATTATTAAAAACAATTTAGTAAAATAACTTTTTTTATGAAATTTCTCAAAATAAAACTTCCAATAGTCCTTTTTTGAATGATCCATTTTAGCAATTGCCTGCGTCTGCTTGTGAGTAAATGTGCTCATGTACTCACTTGGACATCATTTTTGTTTTCTTTGAGATCTTATGAATTTTCAAATTGTCAATTTTTTTAAATGTATTTCAATAAATTGTCATATTTTTTGAGAAAATAGATTTGTTGCATGAATTGAAAGTTAGATATATAATAAATTTCTATTTTGTACAAACACTTGAAAATGACTGTTTCGAAAATTTGTGTTATAAATATTAGCAGTTTGGTTTCTCAAATTTAGAACATCCATCAAAACTAATTAATACTAAATTCAAAATTTTATTTCAAAAAATAATCTGCAAATAATTCAATATTAATACAATTTAAAATTGTTTTTTATCATAAATCTTTTTAATATTTATTTTGTGGATATTTTAGCAAGCATGGATTAACAATTGAATAGGGAATACTAATACACAAACATTCAATAAATATTTAATATTTTTAAATTACAAACATTCCTTACGATCAAGCAATTTTATCATTCCATAATTTAACTTTAAAATTATTTCAATTTTATTTTATAATTTTTAGTTTGTTACATATTTTAAACACGAAAATTAACTCTTCTATTTACTTATCCTCACAATAAATAAATAAAATTAAATGAAATGAAGATAAAGATGTTACTTATGTTTCTAATTTTTAGGCTTTAAATTATGGTTTTTTGGTGAAAAGATATACATTTGTTATCCATGAATTATATATTTTTATAAAAATATAGAAGCTGATTTCTTTGCTTTGAGATTGTAACTATTTTGACATTTATGTTCAAACTTCCACCAATAAAATTTTCACGGGTCCATTAAATCCGCATAATTAAAGTCGGTGAAATTATTTGGAAATGGAATATGAGACAACTTTATGGGGTCCCTAGAGAAAATTCTAATTTGTAATTTGAAGAGGATTAAAGAATATTTTATTGTATTTTTAGAATTTTGAAAATTTGTTTAAATATTCAAATTAAATGAATAAATTTTCCATTTTATCTGGTCGAGTGATTATATCCGGTTGATACGAAGTTACCAAATTTTTAGAATTTATTTAAATTTCCAATTATATATTTGGGCTAAATGGATCATAACAATAGCTTTCAGTAAAATGATTAATGATTAATTAGAACAAATTAAGAGCATTATTCTAATTTATAATGGGATTCTGTTTGAAAATTGAACTGTTCTAAGTAGGGGGTAACTGCCATGGTAAATTTTCTTTAGAAAACTCTACATCTGTTTTAAGTTTCATGTGTACATAATTAGGTAAAGCAAAAGGTATCCATAAATAAAGATGCGGTATAAACGGAGTAATCTATATCGAATCGTGAGTTAAGTATTTTTAACTAGATATCAAAAAAAGTATATGTTGATTGTGAAAGATTATATGGACTAGCTAGTAATATTTCCTTTTATGAACGACTGCCACAAAACGCATATCCTTATCACTAGTTATTATAAATTATCAACAAAAATGACAAATAATATCAGCAGAGCGTAAGTTAAAAGTTATATTTTTCATTAAATTTACAATTTTTAAATTTTTTTTAAATATTTTAAATTTTTTTATGTTAACAATATTTTTACTCAAATAAATTTTAAAAAATGCCAGATTTATTTTTTTTCTTTTTAAATAAAGATTTTTGAAACTTTTCTGAAATGTTTTCATTCACAAATAATTTCGGGAAATTTCTTCTATGTGATTGTTCCGTGACTTTGATCAGTCATTTTTATCAATTTTCGAATATCTAAGAATATTTAACTTGATAAATAATATTTCATTCATAAATTATGCTTTTCGATGGATACTTTTCTTCTACATTTTCCATAATTTTTGATAATCTGTCATCATTTTCCCAATTTCTAAAATAGTGAAAAGTTATAATTATAATTTACATTGCTCCTCTTTTCTCCTTTTTAATTACATATTTTTATAATTAAAAATTCCCGTAATAAATTATTAGAGTTCATAATTTTTGTCTTTTGTTTTTTTGTTGTAATTTTGTTGTGTGTAGTGTATGTGTGTTTGTATGTTATTTTATTTTTCTCACTAAAATTATTGTATTCAAAAATAAAATCACAGAGATCGGAAAGAGAACGGAAATCCGGATGATATGATAGAAAAGCATATTGCTGATAAAGTCAAATGGTTATTAGACAAAGCGAACGTTTGGAGTGTCCCTAACAATCAGATAGGCGTAAATGGGTGTGATGCAGGTTCTATCGCCATTGGAATAGCATTATAGATAGAAGGTCCAATTGTGAAACATACATGATAGTTTCGGAAACCTTGTGATTCTAGACATATTAATATTGTAGCACACCACTAAACAAATAATTTCGATAATCGACAGAAAAAAATTTGAAAATGTTATTTTAAATCAGTTGTGTACTTGGTTAGCAGCACATTGTGAAATGACAGCAAAATACATACAAAGGCGGATTCAGGGTTAATACGAAGAAGGTTGGATCTTCTAAAGAATTTAGTTTTTGAGTATGAACTTGAAATGAACTTTGAGTTCATATCTGCAGATGATAACAAAGATGTTGTATTAACAAGAACGCCCGACAACAGGATGGTTTACAAAAAGAAGGTCGTAATGTTAAGTAATCATAGAAGTTCAAAAGAGGTGTTATTAGAAATTAACAAGAACTGTCATGTAGGGAAAATTCCGTGATCGGTTTATCGCCCACACGAAAAATGCACAGATAGACAAATGCACACATAAAAAAATAGAGAAAAATGCACTACAAATTAAAAAATTCTTAAGTATAATTTATTTCAAACCCGAGTTGTGAACGAAAATTTTCACTTCTCAATTTCTCGAAAATTCTCAATTATTTAAGAATTCTCAACTCTTGAGAATTTGATTTTGTGAAAATAATAAATATTTAGGTAATACAAAAAAAGTAAAAACAAAACAGTAAAATAAAGGCAAATCTACTTACTTTTATTAATGAAGTAAAAAGAATTTTTGTCATAGTGATTAATAGCAACTTTTATTATTATTATTATTATTATTATTATCGTACATTGATTAACTCTTAGATTAACTTCTTGATTTTTTCTCTATTTATTTTATTGTAGTGCTTTTTTCTGTGTGCTTTTTAGTATGTGAGGATTTTTCGTATGAGCAATACTGTCTGTGGGCATTTATCACCGAATCCTATGTATTTGTGTATGTTGAATTTGTATGACTGAAGATTATGTAATGTATGTCTGAATGTCAAAGGTGTGATTTATGTGATTTATGTATGCATGTGTGTATCTTGTTCAAGATACTTACAATATAATAATTTACTCCTTCGATTTAGTCACTTGTTTTAGATAATAAATATTATGTCTCCAAAGTCTTCTAACAGTAATAATGTAATATTAAACAAAAAATGTTGTTTTAATATTACAAAAGTGTGATAAAAAAAATTTCACAATGTCTTAATTTAATGTTTTAATTTATGTTATCAAAACCTGTGCTTATTTTATTTATGGGTCATTATATTTTTATGGGTCATTGAAGTCGAATAAATTATTCTATTACATTGTATTATGGGCGCCTTAATAAATTTTCATTTAGTCCGGTGCTTCTTAACCTTCATGGAGTTTCATAGCACCTTTGCGGAGCACTAAAATCTTTAAATAATTCCGATTTCACAATGAAATGTGTATTAACATATCTTTTTTAAAATATAAAAATATTAATCTTAGTTTTTCTGCCAATGTTTCATATTTGACAGAGCACTTGTAACATTCTTGCAGAGCACCTATTGGAAACCTCGGATTCAGGCAGTAGGTGTACCGTGATTAAAACTTTTAAATATTCACAGCAGAAGTTGCTAAATAAAGGGGAAATCAAGACTCTTGTGCGTTCTATCAATGTCTTCAATCTCTTATCTTTGTTACTTGACTGAGTTGAGTGTTTTTTTGATTTATGTATCTCTGACATTTATCACAGCCGGCTTTTCACACGGGAAAAGTTACATTTATCTGATATAAATCTCCTATAAATCCCATAAAATGATTTTCTCAAAACGTCAAGAGATTAAAACTGTATATAAATGATTTATCTTTTCTTACAAAAATTATTTCAATTCAAAATGAAATAATTTATCATTTATTCTCTCTCAATCTTATCTAAAAATTTCTCTGTTCAGTCTAACAATTCTTCAGTTTCATTTTTAACTGTTTTACGTTGCGATAGTTTACTGGTTAATGTCAGAAAAAGGAATTTCACATAAACTAGTTTTTGTTAATATGCACGAATAAAATGCGCAATTAAGATGGGAATACAAATAAATAAATCATTGGTGAGAGCGTTATGAGGAAACAATTTAGGGAGCTGTCTTGTGGACGTAGGGTTCCTATGTTTTGTATTTATACACTAAACATTAAAGTGCTCAAGGGAGTATCTAATGAGAACGTTTAAGTAAGGAAAAGGATGGTTTTTTTCAAATGGAATATAGTGGGGATAATCAGGAGGAGGTTGATTATTTTTTCAAAACAATGCAGTATTCAAATATTTTCTATGATATTATATTGTCTCTGAGTAAGATAGCTGATTTTCAAACAACGATATTCTATCTGAATTAATAACTAATGCCAACTACCGAGCATTTAAAAAAGATTATGTTTTTACACCATTTTAAACTGCAAAAAAAACTCCTATAATACAAGCTGGCACGTAAATCCAGTTTGATAACAAAAAGAATAACTGATAATAATAAAATTTATGCATTGGACAGTTTAATGACCATTTAGGTTTTTATAAATACAAATTAGAGATTTTTCAGATTATTTTAGAAATGTGAATAAGATTAATTTTTAACTAAGTTGTATAATATATGATTTTAATATGGTAATATATAGAGTTGTTATTCATTTGAACCTTTCCACATTTTGATAATTTGTATGCATTTTTGCTATGTGTTTTGTTTGTGTTAATTTTTTTCTCCTTTCTCACTTTATAGTTAAAGCTGTTATTCATTCTAAAAAATTACATCACCACACAGATAAGTCTGTTTATCCTACAATACTTTTTTTAATACTTTTTTTAATTTTTAGTTATAAGTTGTGTAAATTTATGCAATGAATACAGGAAACTTTTTAAGTTTTAAACAAAATATTAGCTTCCGGGCATCGTATATATGCATCACTGTGCACAGTTAGTCCCAACAATTTGTGATTTTTAATGTAATAATGTCAAATTAAGAAATAAAAGTGTATTTTTTTAGATTTATTCATACGAAGAATTAAAAATATCAAATTCCAAATTTCCCAAGGGAGTCGATAGATCAAGATTAGAAGTCAGTAAATAAATATGCAGAAAAAAACTTTTTTTAAATGTTTTTATTTTTTCTAGATTTATTTATCTGAAGAAGAATTTGAAAGATTATTTACTCTTAGTCGTTTTGCTTTTAATCGCCTTCCAGAATGGAAACGAAATGATCTGAAAAGACGAATGGATCTTTTTTGAAACCGAAAAGGATCTTCGTTTTCTGGCAATTGTGATCAGATTTATTAAGCCTTTATTTTTCACAGTGAAGTTGAAAAAGATTTTTCAAAAAATTTTTAATTTGGAAAATGAAATTTTTCAGTTGATTCATGTCATCATAGCGGATTTATTTTGATTTTTAGGGAATTTTTTTAATTTAATGAAATGGAAACTATTTTTCTATTGAATCTTGTGCACCGATTTTAGCAGTGTTAGACGGCTTTTTTCTTTATTCTATTCAGTTTTGTTATCTTATCAGAATAAAAAAATATATTTCAATAAAATTCTTTATTTTCGAAGGCTGGTAAAAAATTATTTATCAAATTTCGGCAAGAATTTTCAAATTTTTGAAAAGAGAAATATTTATAATTTTCAACATTTATACACCTAATTCTGTTTTTACACTATAGATACGTTCCTAAAAAATTCGTGTAAAAAAGATATTGGCTGAATGGAAAAATAGTAGATTGGTTCCATACCTAAAACAGCAATAAAAGTACAATAAACAAACAAAAATATAAAAATAAGTAAAAAAAATCCTTGTTAGAGTTCACAAAAGAATTTATTTTTCATGCTTACACATTTTAATTCATGAAATATATTATATAACAAATAAATTATGATTTGGAAAAAAGAAAATAATATCAGAAATTCATTAATATAAATTATTAATAAATTATTAATATAATTCATTAATTAGTATATTGAAAATCGTGTTAAAACAAAGCAATTCGTGTAAAGAGAAAAAAATTTCTTTTTAATTCGTATTAAATCAAATTAGTGTAGAAACAATTCGTGTAAAAACAGATTTAGGTGTATTTATAAAATTTTCTTTAAAAAATTGTAAAATCAAAAGAAAACTTATTTAAATAAAAATCAAATATCATCAATCATTTCAACTTCAATAGTCTCTGTATTAATCAAAAAGACACTCCAGGAAATTAAATGGGTCGCATACGTGTAAAATTGTGTCATTAATCCCATTCAGCTTATTAACACACTTGTCTTTTTTAGAAATGTACTAACAACTTTAATGTCAAATAATTTTATTTGGTGGTGGCTATTTTATAGCTTTATGGTTGTTTAAGTGTTTTAAAAATATTAGGAAATTTTTTTTCTAAAAATATTGGAAATGGCGATATTACAATTATTTTAAAAATTTACTTAGTCGAATCTTCGTGATACTTGGCGACATCTCTACGAATTTTTTGAAGTCCATCTGATTGTTATACACTAAAAAAAATTTAACATTCAATGTGGATATTCGACGGATTGTTATATTGGTTTTAGAATTTGGGAAACTAATATTGTTCAGGATCAAGGGAACATAATAAGGAGATATTTATAATTATTGGAGATTTGTGAAGGGGTTCACGACAATACCAAAATACATCAACCTCGCGTCGGTGTCGGGGTGCCCAAAAAGAAAACGAATTATTCTGCTCCTAGGTTACTATGACCGTAATGTTGAGGTCTCAAAAATGAAAACTCAACGTGCACTGGTGGTTCTTATATGATTTTAAAAATTAAAACTAAGACTTTGTAAAAATTTATTAATGAAAAGTGTCCCAAATATTCTGAACTAACAATTCTTCAATTTATTTTCATAAAGATATTTGTTATGTATTTGTTATTTTGTTGTGTCATAACTGTTGTATAAAACCTGTGCAACAATTTCCAACATGTTCAACGTCTTTGTCTGTTGAAATAAATTTTAGAACCTCTTAAAGATTTACTTTAAAAATGTCGCTTCTGTCATTGGAAGAGTTTTGTTTGAAAATTTAATAATAATAATAATAATAATAATAATAATAATAATAATAATAATAATAATAATAATAATAATAATAATAATAATAATAATAATAATAATAATAATAATAATAATAATAATAATAATAATAATAATAATAATAATAATAATAATAATAATAATAATAATAATAATAATAATAATAATAATAATAATAATAATAATAATAATAATAATAATAATAATAATAATAATAATAATAATAATAATAATAATAATAATAATAATAATAATAATAATAATAATAATAATAATAATAATAATAATCTACCGACAGATGGTGAACTATGTTCGTGCAGGTTGAAGTCAAAGGAAACTCTGATGGAAGACCGCCCGGGTTCTGAAGTCCAAATCGATTGTCGGACATAAGTATAGGGTTACCCATTGCAAAGCAAAGTTGGAATTGTGTCTGAGTGAGGGTCGTCAACAAAATGTGAGATATATTGTTAAAGCTATAATTGACTGGATGTACCGTTCTCCCAATAAGCTAACGATAAAAGGTGCATGCTCGATTTCGTTCTACGGTCCGACAACAACTGAAGCAACACTGATAGATCTCTTTAACCCATCAAATTGTATAACTTGCTAATGTCGTCTATTTAATTATTAATCCATTATTTAGTAAACTTTGTTTGACTGATGATAAAACCTTGGGTTCAAGCTCTTCGGAACTTTACTGTTATTCTTTGAGGATATAAGACTACACTAGGCATGTCAAGCTAAAGATATTCGTTTGTATAAAATAATTTTAGTCGTTGCAGTGTTTAGTATTGCTATGATTTGTGCTCACGATGTTAGATGTTTTATTTAAGAATAATTTTGTATTAAATTTTCTGTCATCTGGGTTATAATGAATGTATTAGAAAGAAAATACTCATGAAAGAGATTTGTGTTCTGAATAACAGCTGTGAAGCAGTTAATCCTGATCCAACCCAGTAGAATGAAAGGTAATGATTTGGTCCAGGCTTTTGAGATTGAGAGTATTCTCAAAGATGTTTTTAAGGTTCTGTGAAATCGCTGTAGTAGACCATTTGTCTGAGGATGGTATGCTGTAGAGCTTAGATGCTTATTCCTAGTTTTTTGGTGAGATGTTTGAATATTTGTGATTCAAATTGTGCTTCACGATCTGTTATAATGTTTTTTGAAACTCCATAACGTGAGATCCAGTCCTGAACAATTTTGTTGCTACATTTTTAGCTATGATAGTTTTCAATGGAATTTACGATTAAGTTTTCAGTGGTATTATCTACTCCTTTGGAAATCGCGTTGACTATTGGGTTACTAGTTTGGGTTATTTCCGAGATTCTATCGGCTACATCTGCAAGTTCTTTTACTTTGGAGGATGGTGATGATGCCAGCATGGTTTGCGTAGTGGCTGGAAATGCATGCAAAGAGAAACGTTTTAAAACGTTTTAATCCGCTGTAATTCTTTTCTGTGGTGTTTTGAGATCTGAGATCGCTTTATTTAGTAAGGTTTCTGACCACCTAGGTTTAAACGTTTAAACTAACGGTGAAACACGTTTGACTGAGACTCAGATTAATATTGTAGAACTAAGTATTTTAGGATTGTGTATGGAGTTAAATGTGAGGAAGCCAAAATTATTGAGTCACTTATAGGTGAAAGGATTTCTTGAGGTTGGTTTTGGAGTAAATAATTATATTGTTGTTTCTGTGTAATTATGTATAAGCTTTCAAACTAGCTTTCAATAATTACAAACCAAACCGATGGAGATCCTTGTTTATTGAGAAAAAAATGACATGGCTTAGTAATTTGGAATGGTGTGTTTGGGGAATTGTTGTCGCCGTTCCTTTCGTCTTTATTGTCGGTGCCTCCATTTATATATAAATAAGTGTTTACAAAAGAGTTATTTTCAATTTCTAAAATTCCTGGGGTGTCTGTCATAGAAATCTGTGTACCGTTAAAGGTGAGGGCGAAATAATCTGTTGTTAGGTTAATTTTTTTATTAATTTTTTAAAATATAATTGAAAAATTATGCTTAATATTTATTTATATTTGAAAAATTGTTCATAAATGGTCCCAAAAACCCCGCATTTATCCATAAAGTTATGTAATTACTTTTGTCTTTTTCCTTTGTTACTAATTTAGTTTTCGGTAATTCCAGATTTATGTCTCTCATTCTGCCGTCGAAGTTAGAATTCATTGAGACTATGTCTAGTATGTGGCAATAAAAAGCATTGTAAATTTGAAAATATATTTTTGTAATGTTGTTTGAAATAAACATGGTCTATATTTGCTTGTGGAGGAGTATTGTATTTTTTCAAAATAAAGAGTCTGGGACGGAATGTTTGGTGGTAATCCGGCTTCCATAGTATGTTTAATATATAGGTCTTCTCCATGCAAAAGTTTTTTCGATACAAATTGGATCGCATGCTGGCTATAAAAACAGAAAAAACGACCGCTAGAATTTATATATTTCAGCAAATCATCAATAAAGAAATTACTGAATTTAAGTATCGTCTTGTTATAACTCCTATGCATAATGAACTGTTCACAAAAACTTGATAAACTTAACCTTTATAGGTACTCATGCACATTTTAAAGTTATTATTTTTATTAGATGAACAATTATTATTATCACCGAGCAAACAACTTTATCGGCACAGCATTATTTCCCAAAATTTGAATTTTTTAAATTGCCGCTAGACAAATTGTTAAAACGCGAGACTTTCCCCCAAAATGGAACGCCTGGCATCTTACTGTTTTGCCATTTACCTTTGAGGTAGTGCCTGTACACGAGTTCAAAATCGAAGTATTGCAAAAACGTGGGCTTCAGTTATTTAATATATTTTTTAATAATTATTATAATGTACAAAAATTCATTAATCAAAGCAACCCGAAATATCATTTGATGCAAGTATACGGAATCCCGAAATTGAAAATCCTCTTATCAACCTACCAAATGAATCCAACAAAAAATACAATATTGTAATTATTCTTTATTATAAATAGTCTATGATTTTTCTACTTTATTTAGTATTTTCGTATTCAGTATTCAAAAATACAAGTAAAAGCAAACATAATATACAATTCTAGTGGTATAAATAAATTATCAAAAATTTTAAAATAATGAAATATAACTTCTTATTTATTTTATATAATGTCGATTTCATTCATCAAGGTAGATATATCAAAATTCTTGTATAAAATTTTTTTAACAAATTTTCGATATTAATAACTGTAATTAAATTTCTAAATTGCATTAAAATTTATTGAATAAGTTTGTTTGAATATTATATTCATTGTAATATTATAATTTTTGAAAGTTTTATTTATAAGCTTACATATTTTTCGTTTTATGAAAATGCCTCCAGTTAAACACGATTCTTATTTTGTTAAATATGAAATCGCCAGGACTGGAGTAAAGAAATAACAAAGTAGGAAGTGGATTACGATTTTGTCTAATTCATGCTGAAAACTTGTTACATTTTAATATACTATGATTGAAAATCTAGCAAGTTGAATATTTATTTAAATCATTTTGAAGCTTTGATATAGAATAAAAAACTACAAAATAATGCATTTTTTTTATTTTGGCCAAATAATAGCATAAATGCAAAAAATGAAAATTATTGATTTCGATATAATTGATATTTAGTATTTGCAAAAGCTTGTGGCAATAATCTGCTAATTGAATGATCTAAACGTTTTCCCAAGTATGTACGTTTTCCCAAGTATGTTCGTTTTCCTAAATATGTTCTTTTCCCCATAAATAAATCATCGATATCCAAGCCGTTTCGTTTCCCGTTATATGGCCGTTTATCTAGAAGGATAACAATTTTATAAATTAATTTAATCCGGAAATATTTTTAATTAATCATTTCGAAAAAAGATTTTCCTTGGAAATAAAATAATCAATGTTATTGATAATTAATTACATTTATAAAATTACTGAAATATATTCCATGCCAAAAAATATAATTATATATAATGATCTCTTTGCACGAGTTGTTATTAGTTATATTTAAATTCTTTATTTATTTTATTACAAAAAATAGTTTTGCTTGAGCTTTGTAAACTAATTAATTAAACTGATATAGTAAAACAAGAGGTTGAGCACTGATAGAATATTTAAAATTAATTAACGAATTTTAAATAAAGAATTCTATGATTAATTTTAAATTTTTAGTTTGGTGTAGTTTCAGTTAATTTTTTCAGCTGTTAATTGGACTGTCCTTGCTAAGACCGTAAAGTGTCAATATTTTGAATATAATAGATCTGAAAGTTTGTAAAATAAAATTTATTAAAAGTAAACTTAACTGGAGATAAGTTTTTCAAAAAAAGGAACGTGATTAAGTATAAATTGCCCGTGGTTTGGAAATCAAACGCTAAAGCTTTGATGACAACGCTTTTTTATGTATTGGTTGCGTGATATATTTGCATGAAAATAAATTACCAATTAAGTATCTTCTAATCATGGATAATGCGCCTTCACATCCTTGTAATATTGAAGTTGATTTGATTGATGAACTTAACTTCATAAAAGTCATGTATTGGTAAAGTCTGGATTAGTGTTACTTGTCGTGTGAAAAAATTTGGCCGGATTGTTTGGTAGAAATATGTGTTGGCCCTTATGAAGTCATATCCGAAGTTGATGCAGTAAAAGATATCGTGTCAATGGCCCAAAACATAGGTTTAGAAGTAAACAGTGTTGATGAAGAGGAGATAGTATTAGACTCAGACGAAAATTTATACCACAGAAGACCTTCAAATGGTTTTGTGTGAGGAGCAGTGTGTTTAAAAAGAATATGTTATTTGAGAATAAGAATATATCACAAGTGCTACCATCAAAGACATTTGCAATAAGTGGACCGAAGTACTGAAATTCGTTTAAAAGTATAATCCAAACAAATTTGATGTAAACCGAGCAATTAATATTATGAATAATAATGCAATATCATATTTTCAAGAGACTCTAAAAAGAAGAAAAATACAGGATACTCTCGATACATTTTTGACGAAAATCTCAGAAGAAAAAGAACCCACGAATCAAAGAAAAACCACTGATGAAATTTATGAAAAGTACCATTTTCAGCAGTAAATTTTTTTGGTCTAAATAAAAGTGTTTCTGTTTAAAACCTATGATTTATAAAAATATTTAACATTACGATATTTTTTACACACTAAATTAAAAATAATTTATAGCAAATCCTCAGTTTGCGAACGCTAAAGTTTAAAAAAATGCGGATTACGAACAAAAAATTATATATTAGAACGAATTAATTGCATTTCCATACAATTTCTATTGTAATTGATGCTCCAGTTAATGAACATTTCGCTTTACGAACACAATCTTGAAACGGATTAAGTTCGTAAACCGAGGTACCACTGTATTAAGTATTACATTATCCATTAAATAATTCCAGATTCGAGTAATATTAACAGTTTTAGAATGAAATGCTTGTATAATTCATACATTATTCGATATTGAATAATCTATTTTTAGAGAATGTTAAAATTAAAATGTCATGTTAAATAATTAATAAATGTCCAATCGCTTTTATAATATGTTGCTTTGCCAAGGTGGTACTTGCTGTTTCATTTTAATGTTCCTGTTTTAATCAAAATTTAAACAAATCACAAAATAATAACAATAACCTACTGTAGGATGAGGAATTCTTGAAATAATAAATACAGAAAAAGAAAAGAAAAAATTAAAAAATATCAATAATTTTACTCCATGACAATATTTTGATTAAAAATTAATTACGTTTCTACAGTTTCATTCAATGTTTTTGAATGTTTTCATGGTTTTGAGTAATTTCCCAATAATCTCCCATTAATTCGACTCTGGCAATTAACTGATGCTTACATTGAAATAAAACCCCAATCAATGGGGAAGATTTATTTCTCAAAATCCTGGAAAACACGAAAAGAAAAAAATATATTTTTCTGGTTACATCTGATCCAATTTCGAACAGATTTTCATGTTTGGCTAAACGATAGGTTTATGGATCCGAGAGAGGGATTAATCTTTCTTTTTTTTCATTTAATCTTTACTTTTTTTACATTTTGGATTATGTTTTGATCAAATTTTCTTTGGAGTTAATTCTTTCATTTACGGCATTCACCACATGCAGTAGGCATACAAATGGATTTTCAATAGAAAATATCATCTACAGCACCACTTCAAATTAATTACTAAGAATAATGATCATTGTTATTGGTATAAATAGTGTCGGAAATTGTTTTCATTATTTTGATGAAAGTCAAAATTATAATTATTTAAGTGAGAATAAACAAAAAAATTTCCAGAAATTTGAAAAGTATTGCAAGTAGAATTTTATTATTTTTCGGAAAATTTAAAGTGTTTCGAGAAAAGTAATAAATAGTTTTGAAGACTTTGAAATAAATAAATTAAATTAAGATAACGTATTGCAATTTATCAAGACCTAGTAAAAACAGTAAATAATTCAATTATAAAAGATCCAAATTTTCAAATTTACAAGAAAGCTATTTCAAAAGAACGATTTCATTTTTTTATTTAAAAAAGTTCATTATGTCACTTATTAATTATTATCAATAATAATAATAATAATGACACTTGAAAAAGGTTGTGACGAAAATTCGTGAATACCTTAAATAAATATGATTCATAGTCAAATTTTGTACAAAATATTATGCCACTTATAAAGAAATCAGAGGTGAAAAACAAAAAAAGTTCTTATATTAATAATGATAATAATAATAAAATTGTAGGTTACAATAAGTATTTGTTGATGAATTTAAGAATAAGTAAATTTGATTTAAATTATTCTTTGGGGTGGCTGACGCGTACCCCAAATCCTGTTACCAAATAGAAATAATTTACGCTTGCCTAAATGTCTCGGTTGACAATTTACAGCCTGACCAGTCAAGCATTTAATTAGTTTGCAAACAATTATATCCTTTCTGATTTATGACAACTGACTTCATATATAAACGTTTTAATTTAAACTGCCGAATGTGAGTTTTTTCCATATGAAATATGTAAAAATGAATTGTTCAACGTCAAAAATCCCTAAAAAAATATTTAAATAAAAGATTTCAAGGTTTGACTAAATTAATTATTTCACCGCGGAAAGAATGCGATTTGAGAAATGGATAAACACCATAAAATATATAATCAATTATGAAAACTGAGTAAAACTAATTAAAATATATCAAAATATTAAATAATTTATTAAATAGTGGTTCTTAACCCGGAGAGCACGAAATCATTTTTGGGAGTGCAAAAGAAGTTTATAAATTTTCGATGGAAACTATCGCTTAAGAGAAAAGGTTGCGTAGGGTAATAATTTATTTTTTATTGTATGATAGCTTGAAGGAGGCCACAAAGCAAAAGTAAAGTCCAAAAGTAATTAATCAAACGAATTTCCAATATACAAAGACCATCGGCATTCTCCCTCAGATAGAGAGGTAGAAAATGAAAATAGGTTTAGGGATATTAGTTTAAAAAAGATAACAGGAAAACTAAAGATAGCAAGAGATCAAGTTGAATTGAGTCAATATTTCAAAAAGAATATCAAAAAGGTGATTATTATCATAAAGTGAGCATTGTCAAAACAGCTACGGTGAGACTCATTGGATAGTCAGGACGAAAGTTTCTATTTATAATAATTCGCGTGTGATTTGTAGTTGAATTTTGTAACAAATAATATAAGTATACGTTGGAAGTATTTTTTGTGTTAATTGATTTTAACTAAGAATCAGGGAACCGACTTATGTTTTTTTTAAAACCCAACATATGTTTTTCTATGACATACAAATAAGTTATCCTGGCCAAGTATACTCTTCACTGTAATAATCCTATATCCAACATAGTTAGCCCAGTTAAAATGTAATTAAATTATTTAAATACATAATTAAATAAATGTGTGTTGTGGATTGATGTGGTATGCAAATTCCTTATGCTTATATTAATCTACGCTATAGGTTGCCAATATTTTCTAAATCACTGATCCTTTACAAAAAATAAAAGTTATAACGCCCACTCACTCATAATGGTTATTCTAAATAATAAAATATTGCTAAACATTATCTATATTTTATCCATTCGCCAAATAAGAATCTAAAAGTTTCAATTTAGTTTAATAAATAAAATGTTTTTTCGTGAAAACAGTTGTTTAATTATTGCAAATAAATTGGATTGTTTAAAATATAATAAATATTGACTGATTTAAAATATGGATATTATTAATACTAAAAGTATTGCAACACACGAAAGCAACAATTGACAGGGAAAGTAAAACAATTGAAAATGAAAAGACAAATCAAATAAATGAATTTTAATAAAATTAAAAACAGCAATAGAAATTTTGCTGAATGAACTATTATTTTTAATATATTTTTGATATTGAAATTTTCACTGTTTGGAAATTTAAATAGATTCAATTTTTAAAAACGAGCAAAGAAAAATAATGCGAATATATATTGAAATAGCTCAGCTAAACAACTAAATCAGCACGAAATAGTCGAGTTATTACCATATAGAAGCCAGCAATTATATTCTTGGTGAGACGGCCTGACATTTTTACTGTAACTAAAATCATTTTTGAAAAATATTTCCTCAAAGCCTTTAATTTTTGTAAATAATAATAATAATAATAAATATTAATAATGACAAGTATAATGATGGCAATAATAATAATGACAATAATAATAATTATTATTTTCTGGAAGGAAAATTAAAAATAAATAGAAAAATCAATAAATTGAAAATAATGGTTGCAGAATTTTAGAAAATCAATAACTAGAGCTGATGATTAAATGCACAGTTAATTGATAATATTCGAATTAATAATTTTTACAAGTTATTTATAAATTTTTAAGAATTTTTTTGAATTGAACAACTTTAGAGAATAATATATTTGCCGGTAAATTAAATAAAATATTTCGATATTTAAAAAAAATATTTTATCAATTTCAAAAATTTCGGTAATTCTTTTTGATTTTCAATATAATTTCTTTTAGGTTTTTATATCAACACAATAACGTCCATCTCATAAAAGTAAACAAACCGAGATCCCATATGGGGACCCAGTACAAGAGACTGGATGACCTCTATGTAGTCCAGATTTATCTCTAATTGAAGAAAAAAATTTTTGCAGGATTTAACCCAAATAAAATTTGAAATCTTTTTGTTATTTAATTTTAAAATAATCACTTATTAAATAACTAGTTGTAATCACGTGCTTCGCTACGGTTATATTTATGATGAATGATTAACAATGAACAATTTAAAATGTGACAAATAAACAAACATATTTAGACTTTATATGTAAAATAAAACTATCGGGTGAATTGAAATATTAACAGCTATCGGTTTGGCTCTGAGCAGGCCTTTATAATGATAACAAATTTACAACAATAAACTAAATTTACTACACCATTTAAATTTATTACAGGGTATTTCTTATTATATATTTATATTTATAAATTATATATTTATATTTATAAATTATATAGTAATATTTCAGAATTATATAATTCTGAAATATAAATATATAATTAAATTTATATTTGTTAAAGGTATTTTATTTTTTTTTAATTTTGATAATATTTTAATTTAAATTAAAGTTATTTTTTATGAATTTCAGGTTATTTATGATTAATTTTTATAAATGTTAGATTAAATTTTTATTTAAATGCAGATTTAAAAGCTTTTCACTAATAATTACAGAGAAATTGTTTAATTCGATTGTAATAATTATCTTCGCGTTCCCTAACTTCGATCAAACTTCTTTTATCCCTTTCTAAATACTTTTAAATATTTAACTTTAAAATTAGTATTTCATTTAGTATTTCATTGATTTTTTCCATAATTTCCGGTAATCTAACATCATATCACGAATTTCTAAAAAATTTAAATGTAATTTTATTAACAAATTATATCGTACATTGGTTTTTTGATCTTCCCTAACTCACAAAAAGGTGGAATCTGAAAAAAAGCGCTTTAAATTACCTAAAATTGCCTTTTTTTTATAATTAAAAATGTCCATGATAAATGAGTTAATATAAGTTGAATTGAAGTTAGACTTTAATTTTTTTCATGAATATTAAACTGTTTCAATTTTGAAGCTGTTGGTGAGTTTTAAAAATTTTAAAATGGAAAGCATATCATCTTAAAACACTGATATGACAATCAGGGCCGCAACAAAGGTGGTGCAAGCGGTGCAGTCGCACAGGGCGCACATTTGAAAGTGGCGCAAAACTTGGATGTAACATTTTTTAATGTTACCAAAAAATAAAATATAAATAAAAAAAAATTATCAAATGGCATGCTTGAAAAACACGACACTATAGCTAGTCAATCTTTAACATTACTGGCTGAACTGGTCTATTAGCTGGCCTTCGTAGGCGTGTAATTTGTAAAATGTTAGTCCACAAAATGGGTTCTTATCAATTTTTCAATTAGCAACAGAATTTTAACCCGAACATTATAATAATTAAGTAGGCTGTTTTGAATTCGCGTGTTGGGGGTGCCAGATATATGAACCGCACAGGGCGCAATAATGCCTTGTTATGGACCTGATGACAATCAAACACATCAATTAAAAAATTATTGAATGCTACTACAAAATTGTTGTTTATGGAGTTCAAAACCATCCACAAGAACAGATCAAAAACATTTTCACGCAAAGAGAAATAATAAATAACTAAATTACAAAAATAGATAATAAGAATAACTGGTTTTCTATAAAAAGTAAGAAGTGAAGAAAAACCCATTAACAAAGAAAACTAAAAATGACAAAATAAATCTTTCAAAAGATTTCAGCAATGTCAATTTATTTTCATTAAACTATTAAAAACGCATTTAACACAAGGCACAATAATTACGGATCATACAATGAATAAATTAAGTATTTCCTTGTTAAATCTATTTGTTTGATTAAAAAAATTCGTAAAATATTTAAAAATTTTTTCATTTAGTTCAAGAAACACCAGAAAAAAAGCAGTGCCGACAATTTGTGTTAAATAAAAAACTGAAATGAATATAAATGACAACTAATAAAATTTTTAAAAAATGAAAGGTTTCATTGATAAAAATAAAAAAATCTCGTTGAAAAATTTCAAATTATTTTTGGGTAACATTATCTACATATTATATACATAATTTTTATTTATTTTTTTGTTTATACTATAATAAACAATCATAAATAAAAGTAAAAGTAGCACAATCGTGAGAATGTTCCAAAATATTGGTAAAACTATTTCAGGAGTAAATATATCAAAAAAAAATAAAATTAGATAATCATATAGTACATGAATTTTCTTAATAATTTTAATAAAATTTATTAAAAAAGGTAAAATAATTTTCAAAATAATATTTAAACAAAAAATTTTTATTCTGCTTCAAAATCAGAGGGAGGCTTTCATAGGATAATTTTCCAAGTTAAATTTTATTCAATATAAAATTTTTAAATAGAATTTTATATAATTTAATTCAATAGGGTATATAATGAATGCATGGTAAAGGAGAACACAATGCGGGGGGCATACAATCACTCATGTGATAATTTTTGAAAAGGTCATATGATATATTTTAATGAAAAAATGATAAAGAGAATGAAATAAATGAATAATTCTATAATATTTACTTGATATCTTCGTGTCGTAATCGTATGAATTACACAGTGTAAACGTTACAAAATATATGATACTAAGAGTATAAGTCAGCTTCATTTTGTCGGATATTCCGAATATCTCAATTTAATTTATATTTATAATTATTTTTAGCCAATAGCGGTTGGATATCGATAAGCAAATAAAATTTTACTTGAAAACCAATACAAAAAAATATTGTTATTATTATTAGTATTATTATTATCATCATTATTATTATTATTATTATTATTATTATTATTATTATTATTATTATTATTATTATTATTATTGTTATTATTATTATTAATATTATTATTAATATTATTAATATTATTATTAATATTATTATTATTATTACAGATGGGAAATTTAGAATATAAGATCGTCTCTAATTCGTGTAAGGTACGCAATATGTTTATTAATAAATCAAAAACTCCGGTTTCATTGTGTTCTGATCTCGTTTATCAATTTACATGTAATAGGTGTAATGCCACATACATTGGAGAGACTTCCCGTCATCTCTGTACTCGAGTTCTAGAGAATTGTCGATTGAAGGGTTTGACCAATATTAGTGAGCACAATAGAGACTGTAAAAGTGAAATAGGAATGTCTGATTTTAGAATTTTGTTGAAAAGTTTTAATAATTATTTGGAACGCGTGATATGTGAAGCATTGCTGATAAGGTCATTGGATCGAAATATTAATGTGCAAAGTGCTGTGACTACGAATGTTTTGAATGTTTTTAAATTATTATCGTATGTTAAATCATGTTTATGTATTGTTTTTTAAAAAAAAAACTTTTTTTAAATATTATTAAAATAATTGAAATTTTAAATTACATTAATTTTTTTAAAATGTTATAATATAAATGAAATTTTAAATTAATTAAAAGTTATTTGAATATATTTTATAAATATTTATTTATTACAAAATTAAATTAATAAAAAAATAATTTGTTTAAATTAAATGTTAATTCATAATATTTTTAGTTGGTTTTGAGTACCTGAAGATGATAGTTATGCTATCGAAATATATCGTACGAAAAGTTTTTTATTGGCGTTATCTTTTAATTAAATCGTTGCCAAATTTATTTAATTATTTAATTATTATTATTATTATTATTATTATTATTATTATTATTATTATTATTATTATTATTATTATTATTATTATTATTATTATTATTATTATTATTATTATTATTATTATTATTATTATTATTATTATTATCATCATCATCATTATTATTATTAACATTTTTCGCATTAATCATTTGAAATAATGCCTTTTTATTAATTTTAAATTGAGTTAAATGGGTAGAGAGCTCCTTATAAAACTTGTTGTAAAATGCAGGATCAAAAGAAAAAACGTGTTAATAGATTAAATATTTCTAATAAAAGGACATGGCCAAATGTAAGCGAAGAGAGACATATTGCAGACAGTTATTTCTTATTTTTTTATCATTACTATTAATAAAGCATAGTAGTCAGTGCAATCAGATATCTTATTGTTGGGTAATAATTTGTTAGTTGTCGGTGGCTTGTGGAATTTTCTCTTATAGATCTGACTCCAAGACGTGCTAATAATAATAACGAATTTCAGACAATATAAACTTTATGAATCAATACAATAGATTACCAAATTATAATGGAACGAATAATTCGATATCACAACAATTCGTATTAAGAGCTTATTAAGACCTTTCTGGAAGAATAGCACTTGCAATACACTTTGGAACTCACAAATTCTAGATTGCTGCTTCTGAATTCAACACTGAGTAAAATCGAATTAGTTGCTTTCTTAGCTCTATTTTAAATTTATTCAATAAATTGAGTTTCGTTTTAATTCTATTTCTTCTTTTCTTTAGAACTTCTGTTTCCTAAATAATTCTCGTTACATTTTTCTCCTGTAACAACTTCTGTCCTCTGTTCTGATTTAAGTTTTTCTTTCTTTATATATCCAATATTCTAATGGTACTTTATGATAATGACTTCAATCTCGGTACATTTTCTCGATACAGTTTGTTTGTTCCACTCCAATTTATTCAATATCTCTGATAGTTGTCAAGATTTATATTAATATGAAGACACCATCTCTCGGCTTCCTTGGTGATCCTTTTTCCTTGTTTTGAATAGACTTTCAAGATATTTCAAACTAATTGCGTGTCTTTGTTTTCCTTTGTTTTCTTTGTACTTTATAATTAAAATGACCTTGTCTATATTTATTATTTGATTTTTTTAAATTTTTTGCCATTTTCTTTTGTTTTCTCACTTCCATTCACTCTTACTTTTCAAGATCGTAGAGCAATACACCTTTTGTTTAATGCATTTTCCCCAATCGTTTTTGTCAATTTAACGAGTATTATTTGATTTTGATTTTTCAGACATCCTTCAGATTATTACAATCACATCACATTTTTTCTCTTAAACTTTTAGAGGAATCAGAAAACCGAATTTACCCGCCAAATAATTTTCAACACAGAATAGAAACTCTCCGTATTTGATTTAATTGCTATTTAATTATTTGATTCCTTGGATTCATTTACAAATATAATAATAATAATAAAAATAAAAATAATATTATTATTATTATTATTATTATTATTATTATTATTATTATTATTATTATTATTATTATTATTATTATTATGAAATATTTCACTTCATGACAAATGTAATTCAAAATTTGTCAAATTGTCAAAAAATGGTCCTTGAAACTTCAGATTTTTCCATTTAGGTTTTGATTAAAGATTGTTTATTTAACTTTTTATAATTGTTTACTTAATTATTATGTGTTTAAATAACAAATATTCCAGCAGCCAAATTGTTATTTATAAATTTATCAATGTATAATTTTCTTCGAATCTTTTTAATAAACTGTACAAAACAAAATTGTTTCTTTAAAAATTAAAATCATCATCTCAATAGCCATATTAGTTATATCAATATATTTTAACCGGGGTCACAATGAAAAAAACACTTATTTCGGAGGTACAATTAAAGAAAAATTGAAAAAATAAAAACTTGGACCGGCTGAGGGTTTTTCAGGGCTTCGGAAAAATATTATATGCCTGGCCCCTTCCCGAAAAGGAAGATATGATACGTGAACATAATTTTATCAATTTATTTAATGAAATATAAATGAAATATTGTTCACTTTATATTGTGAACGGATGCCATTTCTTTATAGCTGAGAATTCAATAATGAAATTCAATTTTTCAATGTTTAAAATTACGTTTTTGTATACGAGTATAATACGCACCCTTATTTTCCCTCACTAAAATGTGGAAAAAATGCGTATTGTCAAGATTTTACAGTACATATATATGAAAAATTCAGGGAAAGACCTACATTAATATCCGACTTGTAAAAAACGTTGAATTTGGTGTAAAAACTTGCCATGGATACTAATAATTGTTAGAAATATGAAAGCGCGAGGCGTCGGGAAAAATCACGGAAGTCCCAACCTCTGAGCCGGCCATGGACGTAATTCAAAAATGTATTAAAATCACAATATTATTGCCTTTTCAAACAAACATTTACAACAAAAGTAGATATTTTTCAAAAAAATTTATCAAAATGAATTTAATTTTTAAATTTAAATACAATTTATATATATTTTTTTCTTTTAATTTAATATTAACAAAAAATTATTTTAAATAAAATATATTTTTCAATTTACTATAAAATTACATACTCCGAAATTATAATATTTAAATACTTTACAATTATTAAACATTCATTTTAACTAACAATTTCATTATTTTATATTTCAATTTATTTTAAAATATTTTAACAAAAATATAAACATAATATAACTAAAGAACATAGTTATATAAGAATTAAATTGATAATTGATATAATAGATCAGGGGTCTCAAACTCAAAGTCTAACTTGGGCCGTGTGTGAGTGAAAACATAACACCAGAAGCCGCACTACTTAAAATCTTTATACAAAGATTAAAACACATAAATCTAGTAGTATCATATTGAATCCATTTTTCATCGCAGGTAATAATATTATTAAAAGATGACTTTCGATGTTGTGCTTGAAGAGATACGCAAATTTGTAATCTGTTAATTTCTGAAATTCAGTGAATTAATGTGAAACCCATTTTTGAAGCTTTTTGACCATACCAATTGTCTTTAAATTGTCCTGAACGGTTGTTTTTGAAACAGTCAGATCTGAAGCAAGTTCTCATACAGATTTTGTTGAATTTAGAGCAACAGCTTCACGTAAACTTCCTCCGATAGCTTGATATAAGGTCTACTGCTAAGCATATTTTCAAGATAAATTTCTCCGTCATCAAAATTTTTAAACCAATGCTTAATAGTTCTTTAGTCAACTCCCAAAGGCATTATCAATTTTCATCTTCGTCTCACCTAAATTGTTCTTTGATTTACACTCATATAAATAAAGAAGCTTCAGATCAGGTCTTTCTAACTTGCACATTTATATTTGAAAACGAAATTTACAGTAATTAAATTATTATAAATCTTACTTAAGATTTGAATTTGAAATAAGCGCTTTCTAATGAACTTTAAAATAAAGAAATACATTTTATATAATAAAAGTGATGATGATTTAAAATTATTATATATAATTCAACATTTCATTACATACAACCTAATATTATTTTTAAGCGTAAGTTAATAAAACTTACATTTTCCGTTTTTTGTCAACTCCACATTTGAAAGAGATGTTGAGAGTCCTGGTTCCATTGCTCAAATTACAAATGCTGTAAAAAATGTATTTATTTTAATTAAAGGTAAATCTTTTATCAATTTCTCAATTTTTTATCAATTTTCTCCAAATTTCTTTCTTTCTATAATATACTAAGGGTCATTTAATAGGACCTTTGAGAATACTATATGGGACCCTGGATTATTAAAAAATGTTTTATTAAGTTAAAATTTTCTTTGTTTACGTAAATATTTTAATTTAATCATAATTTAAGCATAAATTTCTTCTTATTATTTTTATATGAATTTTAGAAAATTTGGAATTTAAGTTATTGTAGCATTTGCTATTTTTTGTCCTTGACGATTACACATTACACATTGAATCTCTGGACAGTCCCATCTAATATGACCATCACCGCCACAACAAAGTACCTTCCGTTTCATAATATAGCCTCTACTGAAGTACTCGAATGCATGACATGTACAACAAACCGCTTGTTTAACGTAGTTTCTTTCGTTTTGGTTCCCATTAACAGCTTCCTGACTAGTATGTCACCGTATTTCCTCGTATCGCAAACCGGGTTAAGTAATACTTCACCAAATCTATCGTTTTGTTTATTTTTTCACTTTTCTTTATCGTTGATTTAATTTCATCTGTTGCCTTTATCTCTGTCTCGAACACAATTCGTTAGCAGGCATTTATCATTTAATTTTCCTAACTCTCTGCTCACGAACCACAATTCTATTTTTATTTGTATAATAATTATCTATATTTCACTTCGAGCTTTATTTATTCAATAATGAGTAAAATGTAATGAGAGACCCGCTGAGATCTTAATTCCAATTTTATCTATGTATTGAACATAATTGTATCTAAATCTTATTGTTTCCGACTGCCGAGCCTTTTTAATCATTTGTTTTTTTATTTAAAAATTTATTTTTCATTATAAAAAGCTATCACGAAGAAAATTCGGAAATCAAAACCAGTTCGAAGAATTCATTTGAAGTACTTCTTAAAGTCTAAAAGCAACTTTATATTTGTATTATATTTCCCCCTTTGAGTAAAGGGGGGTGCCATTGTTGTTTTTACTTTCCAGAAATGCTTGCATATATAATGGGATTCGAAGCTACACCGTTCTATAAGGTATATGCAATGTCATATAATGAACACAACACAACCCGACTACGTGAAATTCAGGCCAATGAACTGAAACGCCGGTTAGATGTCATCGCCAGGAAGAAATGCTGACTCGACCTGAACAGACAAAGAAATTAGTGCAGCAGTACGAGGAAGAAGTGACAATGCTGCGTAATTTGGAGCGAGAAATCACACAACTTAATAACCCAGAAATATAAACCTGGAAATTTGAGCTCCCACAAGTCAATAGTTGGTTAATATCAACAGCTCAAGCCAAATGTCACAACGACGGGTACTAACAGGAACGTGTGCGTAAGTTAAAGACGGCCAGGTTGAGCCAAAACATTATGTTTTAAATCCGCTTTAATTTCTTTCTTGTTTTAAATTATGAATGGAACACAATTTGTTCTCTTAAATTTCAGTGTTGCTTCAACAAATATCTAACATAAAATTGGCCTGAAACCTTCCATGTTGATTCTTGAGGTTTGCCATAGCAGTCATGGCAATATGGCACATCATTTACTGGTAACCGCCCATTGGAAAACAGTTCCAACGTCATACATGACGGGCATCCAATGATAACGTTTTCTTATGAGCATATCTGATACAGATATCCTGTTGAAAGTGGTAACACTCATATTTTTTTATGAATTTAGGTACCCAACAATAAGTTCTATGACAAATTAATGATTAGGATGGGCACTAACAAGGTTAGTATAATAAAAGTCGAATGTGTTTTATTTTATCTGTATACTTTTATCAGATTTAAATGCTTTATTTCGAGCTTCGGTTAATTTCTTGCCGGGTTTTCGTGATCTGAAAGATTCTAGGTTGACAAAACACCTTGATGAAAAGATGGGATTCAATAAAATTGGATTAAATCACAAAACAATTTAATCAGAAAATGAAGCATTTAATCAGTACTATGTAACAATATTTCAGCCAAATTACAACATTTAATAAAAATTTAAATCTATGAAATGTAGCAATGTTTCAGCATGAATTAGAAAAAATACATAATCCACTTCCTATATTGCTATTACTTTTATCCAGTCCTGGCGATTTCACATTAAATGTAATATGAATCGTGTTAACTAGATAATATCAATTTAAAATTGCTTAAGCTCTCCTTTCCAATATATTAATTTATTCAAAATTGAAAACAATCTAAATATCATTTAGAATTCCTAGTTAAAGCGAGAAAATTAATTTCAAATAATTTAACATTAAACAAATTATAATATACAAACAAAAGTTATCTAATCGAGATTTTATTTAAAATATGAAAAGTTAAGTAATATTTTTATAATTAAAATTTAGGAAAAATAATCGTAATATTTCTCATATTAATAAATAGTTATAAATCTTATTAAAATTGTAGGTCTAAAATTTTATAGAAAATATAATGTTAATATTCAAAACGTGATTTTATTTGGTTGATATGGTTTTATTAGATATGGTTTGTTTTATATGCATAATATGAATATTAAAAATTTTTTGCTGTATTTTTATGTGTGAATCATATAAATATGAAGTTTAGTCGTATCGTTCCTAAGAATGAACGCACTTTTCCAATTACGATTTTAAATAGTTTCTCACTTCCCAAATCGAAAGAATTATTATGAAAGAGATCATACTAACACTGTAACCAATTGATGTCATCATCCAACAAAAGCGAACAAATTCAAGGTCTATAGAGGAATTAAGGGCTGAAAATTATTCCATCTGGAAGAAACGTCTTAGAATTTGATTACATAACTATTGTGCTGAATATACAGTAAAAAATTATAATAAATGCAATTTATTGATATTTTTGAGTTCAGTGTGATGCTGTGTTAAATATTCGGTAAAAATAAATCTATATTTTTGGAATTTGTTAATTTGAATACCCAAGAACACAAATGAAGTCAGAGCAAGAATAAAGAATAAATAAAACTATTAGTTTTATAAACCACAAAAAATGTGTAGAACTCTATTCTGGCAACTAAACTCTTAAACTATTGCAAATTAGAAGAAATTTGACGGATTGAATAAGAAAAGATTGCTTTGATCCAGAAGTTCATATTGTAAGGAAGGAATATATTAGGATTCTCAAAGATTCCGAATAGTTGTTGATTTGAAATCCTTGATAATTACCCCTCTTGAAAGTATTTTTCAAAAATTTTACAATTTTCGATCAGTACTTAGATTTTATTTAGTCAGCTATTGATCAATTTTTTATTTTTAATTAAAAACTTTTAATATTTATTAATGGAAAGAAAATAACTAAAAGATTTATTTTCCATTATAATTTTTATATAAATAAAAAAAGAAAAAATTGTAAATATTTTTGAATGTTCATTTTGGCTTGCAACACAAAACTTCAAAATCACACTTTGGAACTTCTTTTCCGTCATATGGAAAATAAGCACATTGGGCAGCAGGATAATATTTCCCTGCACATATGTCACCTTCAATTGATGCTCTTGCAACATAAAGTGGATTTCCAGCAGTAGAACCACCGATCAAAGCACCAAGAGGAACGTTTTGTTCGTTTGTAAGAATCCATTCATATGTTCCTGCATCAGGAGCGTCTTTACCCTCTTCTGTAAGAACCTATAGAAATGATTAACACACTTAACTTAGACTTTTAATACCTCATATTCTTCAACTGCTATTTCTTCTCCTCCATAAGATATATAACAAGATTTATGACCCTTAAAGATTTTCCCTGGAGTCATCTCGCCTTTATGCATAGCCCTGGCAACATAACAACCTTCACCAACTTGAACAGAATTCGAAGGAATATCTCCATTTTTGGCCGCTTTCCATGAGAGATTGCCTGACATGATTTTTGATATCAATTACAAAAAAAATAAACAATTTCTACAGCAACAACTAAATTGAAAATTTCCCTTGTGTATTTATATTCATCAGTTTATGCACCAAAACAGGAAAATCAGATCAGTTAATTAAACTGATATTTTTTCAGATAAAATGAAATCAAGCTGGCTTTGGAGGTCAGAAAAAGAAATCCCAGTCGGTTGTGCGCCTGTATTTCTGATTTCAGTAGGCAAAATCCCGGATGAAGTCGTTTTCAACTGATTTCAATTTTTACTTTAGAATGTCATGAGTAAATGTTTTATTTTATTGTACTTAATGCACTTAAATAAAAATCCATTTATCAACATCTTTTTCACAATAGATTTGAAAACATTAACTCTCATTCGAAGGTAACTAGTTGTCTAAACAAAAGATGTATAATACAATAAACAATCAGTAAGTAAACATGTGCTAAATAAATGAATTACATCTGTTTACATAGAAGAAACCTTTTAAAATATAAAATTTTTAAATCTAGAAACACACAAACTTACCTGTGTGCTAATTTTGTATGTTGAATGGCAAAAAAGAATTTAGTATAGAAATTAAGAAAGTGATATAAAAAATATATATTGAGTAAATAAACACAACATATAATAAAATATGCATGTAAACTTTCAACGTGGGGAATTTTTACATGGAGTAAACGTATTTAAAATTTTTGATGAAACAATGATAAATAAAAATGTAATGTCAAAAGCTCTATTGAATTCAATTATATCAGGGGTGCCCAATAATTTTTCTAGGAGAGCTACATTCATACCGGAAATATATTTGTGAATTAGTTTTTTAATATTTACATAAAATTTACTTCCAATGCAATAAATTCATCACAATAAAACAAATATATATGTCAAAACATGCAAAATTAAAATAATACCTTTTTTTTGATTGATAAAAACAAACAAAATCAAAATTAATTTTGTTGGGCTATAAGCCATAATTTTAAAAAAAATGAGAAAATTGGGTAAATTAAAACAAAATAATTAATGCGGTTTGGAAATTGTCAATATAGCTGCTGTAACATAAGCACGCACCGCAAGCAGAAATCAAAAACAAAATAAAACATATTAAATAAAACAAAATAAAAACATAACAAAATTAAATAAAACAAATATTAATTAAAATCATTGAAAAGCCTACAGATGCAGAAAGAAACACAAAACAAAAAATATAAACCGTCAAAACCTTGCAAAAGAAGGTTTAGAAAATACATAGGCGGAAGCGGCGAACAAAAATTTAAATATCAAAGGGTAAAAAGAGAAACAATCATAAAGAATGGTTAAATAATAAAAAATAAAAATTTACGAAATATTGAGAAAATAATATCAAAAAATAGAGAAAAATAAGGAGAAAAATAAAATATTTAAAATAAAATTAAAGCAATAAAACCCCCCGAAAAATAGCCGAAAAAAGCTCCAAATACTCTGATTGGTCGCACCCAGGCATGAAATGACTATATATACAGCAGTCATTTTCATAATTTTTAGACTGTTAGACATTTTGTTGACACAAAATTTTTAGACATTGGTAGACATTTTGTTGACAGACAATTTTTGTTAGACTTTTAGAAAATTTTGTAGACACAATGTATGACAATTTTTGAAATTTGGATGCTTGACTGAAAAACTTGTCGATCGTAAGTATTGTTCTTTTTTGTAGAAATATATTTTTTTAAGTTAATGTTTTATTTAATTTAACTTATTCTGGATGGCCGCAATGTCTTTTGGCATCGCTCGGCAGGTTCCTCCTAACTTATTTATATTCATTTTATATACATGTCAATTGTGGAGAATGGCAGGGCAACATTCAATTCCGGCCGTTAAATTGGCAGGACGTTGACGTGTTGCTTTGTCACAATCCACCCTTCGGTGTCTGCTTAGTCTGGTCAGGCCGTGTTGCACTGATCACGGGGTAGGACACCATCGTAATTCACCGTGGCGGCCATTTTCAATGTTGGTCGGAGCGGTAAGAGGGTAAACTGCGGGAAGATCGCCATAGTTAAAAGGACAACATTATTATATGTTTAAGTAGGAAAATTGAATTTTTAATTTAACTCCTGCCGATTATTATATTGTCAAGGGTACGACTAGTGATAGAAATTTAAGTCAACGAAAGTATAAAGTAGGGTTAAATCACGTACATTGTTTGATAATCATCGCGGTGGAAAATTAAAATAAAACGATACATTTTGGCATAGATCTGTGAGATGATAATATAAAGATTTACGAATGGGGGTAACTGTGGCGACCATAGGAAAGCAAATATGAGTTGTTGGACTAAAATAATGACCTTATAATAATGCATTCATTTCAATTTACCTTAGGTTAACGTTTGTATGAAACAAGGAATTTTCCATAAAATAAGGGCGGAACGCTGCCAAATTTTTTGAAAAATATTTTAATAAATAACAAGTAATGATGACAAATTGATATAGGAATTGTAGAAATAGATGAGTATGGACAAGTGTATAGATAGAAAGAGACGTAAGACCTTCCATCGGCAGTCAGGAACCCAAAAGTGAAAATATCATGAGGAGTAGTTCTAGAAATGGAGCTCACCTGCTCATAAATTTTCAGCTGCTATATACAGTACCAACATGAGCTTGCTCATGGGTATATAGTTGTAGGATTAAAATTGTGGGGCGTCTGGGTGAGACAGCATAGACCCTAGGAAAAGAAGGTATTTTGATAGAGGGAAATAGGTTTGAATAAGCTTTGCACAGATTTAAACAAATTAATTACACCCAGAAAACCAGCAATTTAAAGAAAAAGTTTAAGAAAATTTTGCACTGTATTACAGCAACCAAAATTAAATTAAACTAAATAAAATATTACAAATTGCACATTTAGTGAAGTAATGAGTAGTAATGAGGAGTAGTTCTAGAAATTGAGTTCACTTGCTCATGGATTTTCAACCCCTACGTACAGTACCAACATGGCAATCACCATGGGTACATAGGATGGATAGAATAATAATTTTGATGGCGTTTAGGTGGGAGTCACGAAAAAACCTTAGAAAAAATAAATAAAAATCAACCTTATTCGCCAACAGAAATGAAGCACAAAACATAAAAATGAGCTTAAAATTTAAACATAAAACCAAAATATCATATAAAATATAATTTTTATATTAAAAATAATTTTTATATCAAGATCTACTAAAAAATCCTCCGCGATCTACTGGTAGATCATGAACGACCTTATAGGCACCCCTGAATTATAATATTCGAAGAATTGTCGAGAAAAATAAAATAAAAAAAGAATGTAGACAAATTTTATTTTATACGGTTATTATGAATAAGGGTCATTTCGCTTTATAATTTACAAATTTGAAAAATAACTTTAAAAGTCATTATTAAAATTAAAGAACCATTTTCCCTCTCAAAATGCATTAAAAAATAGCAATTTATGGTGATTATTATAAAGTCATAAAATTTAAGTTAAAAGTAACTTTAAATTGTAAAAATTCAAAAAACCCAAAATTTTAAAATTCTGAATTTGAAAAAAAAGACTAAAAAAAGTAGTCACCTGGTTTGCACACAAACTTGTAAAGATGAGTTTATTCCATGCAAACATGTGTAAAAACTTTTAAATATGAGAATTTTAATAGATATTAAGTAAACAGTTATTATCCAATTCAATCAAATACATCAAATTTAACCCAACGTATATTGACAAATCTATTGTATCCTTTGTAGCTATAATTAACAATATCTTTAATGCAGTAATACGCCAACATTTTAGCTCGAGGCACACAAAATATTAAAAAAATATGACAGGGCATAAATAAAATGTGATAATCTAAAACTTGAAAAAACTTAAAGTAAATTTGAATAGAATGATTAAATCGAGCTGTTATGAAATTCGTGGAAATAAACTGTTATTTTTATTAAATGTTAATTGACAAATTTTGAAATAATTTTTATTATAACTCAAATAAAAATGCCAAATTTAAAATTTCATAGCAGCATACATAGTTTGTGCCAGTGATTTAATAGCTTTCAGTTGGAACTCTCTAACATCCAGGGCCAGCGCTAGAGTATTTGGCGCCCTAGGCAAACTAAAATTATGGCGCATCTAGTTAAGAAACAAACTCAATAATGTCTCAATAAATAAAAAAAGTAAATGAAAATAAAATAATTCATGAAGTATTTTAATCCATTCCAATCCTTTTAAGATTGTATATGTCATTTTGGGGTTGTTTTATAAAGTTTTGCTATTATCTGTTTTTGGTCGCTTTTCATTGGATTCCTCTCAAAAATCTTTGGCGCCCCATGTAAATTGGCGCCCTAGACAGCTGCCGACGTCGTCTATGCCTAAAACCGGTCCTGTTAACATCCTTTCATTTAACAATTTTCTTTTAATAATTTCCTCTACTAGCATTTTGAGATGGAACTAAAAATAATAGCTATCCGAATTTTCTTCACTTTTGCTACCAACTGTCAATAATTATCTGTCATGATAATGGATCTCAAAAAAACAGTTTATATACTTTCATTTTTACACTAGAACAACCAGGTATTTTTCCTACCTAGAACATTCATTTCGTCAATCATGACGAAAGCAAAAAGTTAATAATTTTTGTTAAATCCTATACTGTTAAATCTATTGAATCCAATAAAAAATAAGAAGCAAATACTGAAAACAGATCAGACACTTGTAAACTTTCGTAACAACGCACATTTCATTTTTAAGATATTTTTAACTCTATCTTGAGCATAGTTCTTTTTTCTCAGAAGTTTATATTTTTCTTCCAAAATATATAATCATATTTATCAATGATTTTCAACCTTTATTTTCATTGTACAACCAGGTAACAAATTTTAATGTCGGTGTACCACCAGCAAAAGTCAAATCAAAAACAACATAAATTATAATTATAATACCCTCTATTGCAGGGGTTCTTAACCTTTTTTACTTCATACCTCACCTAATATTTAATTTTATGTTCTCACCTCCAGCGTAATTAATTTATTTTAAGAAAAGATAAGAAACATAATTAGTGGTATACCAACATTACATATATTATTTTATTTTTACCATTTTAATATATATTTATAAAAAAAATCATATTTAATTCATACTGATATAAAAAATTATATTTTATATTAAATTTCATGTTGACAAAATTTATTTATGTGAAAAATTTATGTGAAAACAAAATCTCATACCTCCCCCAACACATTAGTATACCTCCCCAAGGGAGGTATACCTCACCGGTTAAGAAACCCTGCTCTATTGATTATTACTGACTTGAATCTTAGACTTAGAGTTAGTTATTGTTAGTCAGTTAGTCACTGTTATTGGTAATTACTCATTTGTACCTACCTAAGACGCATGATAGACTATTATAATCTTTGAAATTAATATGGTAAAAATGTTAAATTTTAAGTTATATAATTTATAAATAAATTATATTTATTTTTGAAAACCTCTGATATATATAACCATGTTTGACGTTACAAAAAATAAGTTAATTGAAAAAAAAAATTAGATAGAGATCAAATAAATGGCAAATGATGAATTTAAGCAAAAATAACTAAAAAACCGCATATTTACACTTGTTAACCCGTGTTCGTTAAATATTAATGAAAATAACTAATTAAAAATTAATTATTTGAATGAAGTTTGAATTAGTATTTGGAGTCTCATAACATCTCATTATAATGTCGACCAATGAAGGATAAAACTGAAAGAATCAAAATTCGTCAATTTTCAAAGTATAAGTAAAATGAAAAGTAAAATATTTTAATTTTTATCACCATTGATCTATTTGCAATTTCCTCAATCTTCATTTCTTTCCAGCACATCTCATTTCGAGTGTTTCATAGAGAAAAAAAACTCGTATTAAAAATAAAACAAAATATTGATTTATCGTCTGAAAATAAAAGAAAATTCAAATCATATGAAAGTCAGCATAAAACTCAAGAAAAGATATGATTCCCCAAAAAGAATTCGAGAATCATAAGCTATTCATATTTTCGATTCCCAAAGATTTGTTTTATTTGAATTTAAATATGCCATTTGATTAATTAGATTTATTAGATGATTTAAACTGAAAAAATGCTAATCAAAATTGAGACATTTGTTTAAATCAGAAAGATAATTGTAATATTTTAATTTCCGGCAATTGTTTGATTCTCCCTTGTATGGGATTTTTCAATTATCAAACCGTCAACTGTTTTCAAAAATGAATTTTTTTGAACTTTTAATTTTTTATATTATAAATATTTTATATTATATACAGGTGGCAACTGATAAACTTGCTCCTTTTATTATTTCAATAAAAACAAACTTTATATTTTAGAATTTAAAAATCATCAGTAAATTTTTGTTGTTTTATTTTATCCATCTAATCTCATTACCTATTAACACTTGCCCCAGTTTATAGTTATCTATAGCCATGTTCCTAACCCTTTTTACTGCTCCAATGAAATAAGTACTGTTAGATTCGAGATGGCGGGTTTGGTATTCGAAACTAACACAGATTTATCTGACTCCAAAGATAAACTCTTTCTCTAGCGTGTAGGTAAATAAATACTCGATATGATTTCGAAAATAAGACAAACAACTTTGATAAATAAAATATATTTATTTTATGCACAAACTACAAAATGTTCCCAAAAATGACGCAAAAATCTATTTAAGACAGATTATCGGTAGTAACAAACCGTCCTCAGAAATAAGATGTCAAACGCTGGGGCTACTTGGTACTCACAGAGCTGATCAAACAAGAAAAGGAACAAGATCGTGTTTGAATCCCTGATTTTACATTATCGATTAGAACAAGGTCGTTCTACCGTTTCCTGCTCAATTTCCTTCTAGTAATTTGACTCCGAATCAAGTAGATCGCCACAAATTGGTCGATACTTGCGGTCGGTTGTAAATCAAAATATCTAAGATTTAATGTGATATAAATGATAACTTAGGTAAAATAACTAAAGCAGTTAATACTTAATTAACTAATGTATTCGTTCAGCTAATTCCGATTTCAACTTTTAGATTTTTCTCTGATCTGTCTCTTTAATTTGTCTACTTTTATATTAATCTGTCCTACTCGTTTTTTAGCACTGCGATCTGTAGATGTTTGGTTTTGCTCACTAAAAATTTACCACACAAGTTTTAGAGAAATCTATGAACTTTGAAATTATCTACTCAAAAATTTAATTTAAGTTTTAGAGTCCCTTGAATTAAAAATGATACTGTATTTATACTAATTAATATTTATTTATAAATATATATAGTAATTAAATAATTACTAATTTTAATTATATTTGTATTAATAGTAATTTTATAATACTATTTTTAACATTTTCTATTTTGGGAAAATTATTTTATTTTTAGTAATTATTATTATAGTAATTATTATAATCTATTATTACACATTCTAATCCTATTTTTAACGATGATTAATTATTATTTTAATTGACCCAACCCTAACAGTACCATCCTCTGATATCATGGTATCCGGTTTTCCTCGATGGCTGATGATCAATAAGAATGCTCATATAAACGCTTTCGGTTGCAATTCATATGTCATTTCCAAATAAACAACTCTAATCTACAGACAAGTAAATAAAAAATCTAACGCTTGGCTCTTGTGATACTTCTCCCTTTTACAGTGAGGAATAAAATGACCACATAAGTCATGCAAAATTTTTCGAAAAATACAAAATTCGAATGTTATTAGTTTTCTACACAAAATAGTTTTTATAATTTAGTCAGAGTGTCGACCGAAAACCAAACGAACGATAAAATAGTTCTAAATGTTCTGTAAATTTTATTCTTGAAACAAATAATTATGAAAAAACAAAACAAAACACTTGAATAAAAAATTACTCACTGGATAGATTACAAAAGAAAATGTTCAAAGTTTTCCTTCTTTCGTTATTACCAATGAAAAACTTTAGAGGTTACAAAATTTTTAGTATCTTTATAAAGTGACTAAACTCTGGAGAGTTCGCCATTTTATAGGGAGAGGTTTACAGAATGACTGAACTTCCTCATAATAACTCCGTTTAAAAAATTTCTTAATTTTAATTGAATTTTTTATTAGGTTCTTGACCTATTTGGGTAAATTCATTTGACCGGGGTTTTACCGCAGCACTTCTGTTGACCCTGGATAAATGTGTTAATAGTGTTTCACTATTTTCTTGATTAACAGTCTTCCCATTTAAATTGGTTAGCTAATATAACTATATAAAAGCTAAAATTATTAAAAATTTATTCGAAAAAATCTATGAAAAAGTTAATTAATTTCAATTTTAATAAAGTTTTTTCTAATCCAAATTAACTCAATTCAATATTTTGTTATTAATAATTTAATTAATTATTAAATTCTTAATTCGTTAATCGTATCAATTTTCTGAAAACATTTTGTCACAAACACCCAAAACTTTCTTAATCACTGAAAAAACTTAAATTAATTTATAACTATTACAATTATCAATTTAATTAGAAAGAAAATATTTCAACGATATAGTTGTTTTAAATTATTAATTCTGTCAACTTTTATTTGAACGCAATATCAAATGTTGATTTTATTCATGAAAATTTAAATGGATTTTTAAACGTATATTAAAGTAAGTTGATTTTGGATTTCAACTAAATCAAAATTTTACATAAAATCCTTTAATAACTGGCAAGTTTGTTATAATATTTTCTCTTTTTTCAAAGTTCTACAAATGGATGTTGGTCAGAGTCCAATTCAATTTATTGATCAACCAGGAACTAATTCTCGAACTCCTAATTCATATTATTATGGCAATTCGAATAACAACAACAATCAGCTGCCGTCGACTTCATCCATAGGAGCATTGTCGACTCGGCTTCACCAATTGCGACCAGCTGGAAGTGTGCCGTTTAGTTCTCGAACGAATCCAAATCAAATTTCTTCAACAATTCCTCGACAAAAACCAATCCCGAATGCTCTTGAAAGTGACCTTTCAGGATATCAATACAACACACAGACGTTGCCATTGGTGACCCAATATTCGACCAATAAATCTATTAGCACACAAAATCTGAGCTCTATTGGCAACCAATATTACTCATATCGAGATCGAATGCCGCTGGATAATCAGATGATTATTACTAACCCAATCAACGAAAGACCTCGACCGGCCAGTGCTAGAGATCCAGGATTTACCGACCTCATGGATATGCCTACTCCACAACAACGTCGACTCTATGAAACCCTTTATACCCCAAGGCACTCACAAACCAATCAACAAAAACTCAACGCCTCTAGATTTCGACAACAAAGATCATCATCGTTTGACTATGAACGTGATCCCGCATTAATGGGATCACTCAGACCTCAAATACCTTTGCCACCTCCTATGGCACAAAACATCTATCCCGCTCCTATGATGGGCTCCAATCCTGGTTACGACTACCACTTTCCCATGATTGACAATGTTATTATGGATTATCAAACTGATTTATTTTCCATTCAACGAGAACTGGCAAAATGCCAACAAGAGTTGGAATTGACAAAAGAAAAACTGACCTCTTCGGTTAACTCTATCAAATCTTTTTGGAGTCCAGAATTAAAAAGAGAACGAAGCATGAGAAAAGATGAAAATTCTAAATACGTTTTATTAGCAGAAGAATTGCACCAACTTCAAATGGAAAAAAAGGTTTTAATTAATATTATTATAATTATTATATAAAAATAAATGTCAATCCTACGATTTTGTGTTTTGAGCGACCAAAATGATTACTGAACCTTGCCATATCTATTTGAAACTCAGCTTATTGCGCAATAAGAAAATGTCAGAAATAATAAATCTTACAAAGAATTCACAGAAATAACTCAAATAAAAATGAAATACGTCATTTATCACAGAGGCTTTCTTGTATGATAAAGTGATCGAATAGATTCAGTCAGTTTACATGCTGCTGGAGCCGTCTTAACTGTGCTCAGCAGACAGGCACCATCAGAATGGAGTCGTCCGAAAATATAATAATTTTTTATAAACTATTTAAAAATAATCAAAATTTCAATTTTTTAAACTTTTTTAATATTTTTATGTTCGTATTTCATAAAAATTGTTACAGCAAATTTTGTTATAGTGTCCCTTTCTTATATAATATGATTAATTATTCAAGTGTTTAGTACGATTGCCAATGAAAAATTTTGTGGATAATTTATGTTATTTAATTTACGATAGGCAATGATGTTGTGCAAGGATCGTCTAAATAAGATGTATGCGGGCAGGGCAAATCTATTACATCATATGCGGGAATCATTGTGATTGTTCCCACATATTACGTTGCGATAATTTAGGCGATCATATATGATTTGCATTAAATAAACTTAGTACCGTTGTCAATTCGAATGGATTTACATGATATCAAAGGACTGTGTTTATTTTACTCTTTATGTTTATTTGTTGAATTTCATAATATTTTTATTCCCGATTATCCTAATTTATCTATATTACATTATTATTATTTTTTTGTTATCTAATTAAATATTTCTTTTAAAATGAATAAATCTTTTATTTTTGTAAATATGATTTTTGTTTTTGAATAAATATTACTCTTAGCCAGGGCCGGATTATAAATTGTGTTAACTGTGCCTTGGCACAAGACCGCAAAAATGTAAAAAAACAAAAAAACTCGTATTTTCGATTTTCCTTTATCTGACTCTATTTGATTTTTTTTATTTATAAAATAAATACATTATAACAGAATCACCAGTTGTTATTAGCAAGAGAAAATATGAATTAAATTAATAAATCAGATTAATATTAAAAAAAAATTATTTAAAAATATTTAACCATCAAGCGGAAATAAAAAATTGTCAGACAAACGTGTTTATCTAAGTGGAGCGCTCAAACGTAAGCGAAAAGTTAAAAAGAAAGAAAAAAAATTAGTTAACAGTCAAAACATGAATTTGTTTAAATCGGGATTTACAACGAACACTATCAGTCGGAATCGGATATAAACATCATAGAAACTGACGCGCTTTGTTCAGATTTTCAAAAGTTAGTATAGCTTCCGAAGAAGCTGAAATACTACTAAACTCTAAAGGAATTCATTAAAAAGACAATAGTGGTGAAATTCATTTAACTCATCCTCAAGTTAGTCAAGTGGTAGAAAATCAAAACACATTATTGAATATTAAAGAATCTTCACATGATGCTCGTGGCTTTACAAAGGTTGAATTTAGTAATAACTGTGCATTGTGGACTAACATTTCTGATAATATTCATGAATTTTGGATTAGAAAAGGTTCAAATGATTTTCAACATTATGATGATGATTTCGAAGCTTAGGAGAGAATTTATCCCGATGGTAGAAAGCGAAAATTTTCACGATATCATTTATAAAGAAAACATGTATCTGGTGAAAAAAGTTTACGTTCGTGGCTGCTTTAGTCACAGTCATTTAAAAGCATATTTTGCTTTGGTTGTCGACTATTCAAGTCAAATTCAAATTCTGCATTTGCTTCTGACGATGGATAGAGCGACTGGAATCATTCGACAGTATGCATTTCTCAGCATGAAAATAGTCAATGTCATTGAAATGCTATGTTAACTTTGGCTACTAAACAACAATATGCTGGTACAGTAAACGGTAAAATAGAATTAGAATTTACAAAAGAAGAAGATTATTGGTGTAATATTCTAAAAATAATTGTTGCAGTCATAAAGATTTTAGCAGAACGAGGACTGGAGTTTTGTGGAAATGATTAGTGGATAAATTCTTTCCAAAATGGTAATTATTTAGGAGTTCTTCAGGTATTAAGTCAGTTTGATCCATTATTAAGTAACCACATTGATAAATACGGCAACAAGGGAAAAGTCAGAGTATCGTACTTGTCATCCACAATATGCGAAGAATTTATCAAGCCTATGGGTGATAAATTGTTAAAAATTATTGCAAAAGAAATTAAAGAGCAAAAATATTATTCTGTTTCTGTTGATTCTACTCCAGATCTTAGTCACGTCGATCAACTGACTGTTATAATACGCTACGTTAAAAAATCATCCCATCAAGCTAAGGAGAGGTTTATGAAGTTTCTGCCTTTGGAAAGACATACTGGAAAAACACTAACAAATACCTTGTTAGGTTTTTAGAACGAAATTGGTGTAGATATATCAAATTGTAGTGGACAGTCATACGACAACGCAGCAAATATGTCTGGAAGATACAATGGCATGCAAGCTAAAATTAGTGAAAACAATCCATTAACACACTTCATACCATGTGCTGCTCATTCCTTAAATTTAGCTGAAACGTCAGCTGTTGAATGTTATGTCGGCACCTTTAATCTTTTTGGCTTTGTGCAGAAATTATCAAATTTCTTTAGTGTATATTCATACAGATGGGCAGTTATAAAACGTTGTTTGGGATCCAATAATTTACTTTTAAAATCTCTCTCCCAAACTAAATGGTCAACTAGAGCAGATGCAAGAAAAGCTTTTTCAGATGAATGAAACAATATAATATAAGTTTTAACATGTCTTGCAGGTGATGATCAAAAACTAGAAATACGACGAGAAGCAAATGATCTTTTTCGACATTTGTCATTTTTTGAAACGGTGTTTCTAATTGAAATGTGGAACGATTTTATTCAAAATATTGATAAAACCAATTTATATCTTTAAAAATAAAACTTGGAACTTGGTACAGCAGTTCAGTTATTAAAACCATTACAAGAGTATATTTGTTTGCAAAGTGAAAATTTTGAAACACGAGCCAAAATTAAAGTTCCAGAAACTAGATGCAGAAACGAACATCGAAGTTGCGTTTAGAATATATCTCAGGTTGATGGTTAGTAATGCTAGTAGAAAGAGGACATTCTCAAAATTTAAGCTCATTAAAAATGAACTTGAACATGCATGCTGCAAGAACGGTTAAACAGCTTGTCTTTAATGTCGATTGAAAGTGAACTCCTACAAAAAATTGATTTTGATGACGTTTTCAATGATTTCATTTTAGCAAAGCGTCGAAAAATTAACATCTAATAAATAACACTATATATGTTTTAAATCACGAATATCAATAAGTATGGTCATTGTGATGGAGACGTTAAATTTTTTGTCTTGATTGACTTTAACCAAGAATAAGATATACCGACTGATGTTTTTTTAAAACCCAACATATGTTTTTCTATGCCATACAACTAAGTTATCCTGGCCAAGTATACTCTTCACTGTAATAATCCTATATCCGACATAGTTAGCCCAGTTAAAATGTAATTAAATTATTTAAATACATAATTAAATAAATGTATGTTGTGGATTGATGTGGTATGCAAATTCCTTATGCTTATATTAATCTACGCTATAGGTTGCCAATATTTTCTAAATCACTGATCCTTTACAAAAAATAAAAGTTACAACGCCCACTCACTCATAATGGTTATTCTAAATAATAAAATATTGCTAAACATTATCTATATTTTATCCATTCGCCAAATAAGAATCTAAAAGTTTCAATTTAGTTTAATAAATAAAATGTTTTTTCGTGAAAACAGTTGTTTAATAATTGCAATTAAATTGGATTGTTTAAAATATAATAAATATTGACTGATTTAAATATGGATATTATTAATACTTAAAGTATTGCAACACACGAAAGCAACAATTGACAGGGAAAGTAAAACAATTGAAAATGAAAAGACAAATCAAATAAATGAATTTTAATAAAATTAAAAACAGCAATAGAAATTTTGCTGAATGAACTATTATTTTTAATATATTTTTAATATTGAAATTTTCACTGTTTGGAAATTTAAATAGATTCAATTTTTAAAAACGAGCAAAGAAAAATAATGCGAATATATATTGAAATAGCTCAGCTAAACAACTAAATCAGCACGAAATAGTCGAGTTATTACCATAAAGAAGCCAGTAATTATATTCTTGGTGAGACGGCCTGACATTTTTACTGTAACTAAAATCATTTTTGAAAAATATTTCCTCAAAGCCTTTTAATTTTGTAAATAATAATAATAATAATAATAATAATAATAATAATAATAATAATAATAATAATAATAATAATAATAATAATAATAATAATAATAATAATAATAATAATGAAAGAGATATCATTAAATTATGTATTAAATTTATTTCATAATAAATGTTCATATACATTTTAATATATTTGTAACAATTTTTTTGATCAAGTTTTAATTTACTTTTAAATATATTAAATAATAATAATAATAATAATAATAATAATAATAATAATAATAATAATAATAATAATAATAATAATAATAATAATAATAATAATAATAATAATTTTTAATCATAATAAATAGCGATATTTATTCATATTTAAACAAAGTAGACTGGAATTTCTTTTATAGCTGTGAATAAATGAATTGAGAATTTAGGATAATTGTCTGTCTAAGCAATAGTTACATATAATTTACGTTTCTACTTATTTGTTAGATGATGTCTGTCGTGAATTTGTTAATATTCTAATTATTCATATTATACAACTTAAATGTGGACTGAACATTTCCAAAATTATAATCCTATTATTATTTGAAATAGTTTTATCAGAAAAACAAAATACATATATATATATATATTATTACTATTATTCATAATAGGGATGTACAACTTATTTGGTCCTTTCAACCATTTCGAAAAATTTCAGAATCACCATTAGCCAGCATAAGAAATACACAAAATAAATATATAACTTTAATTTTAATTCATTATAACAATTAATTCATTAATTGCATTTTTGCTTTAATTTTAATTTAGTACAAAATATAATTTGATTATTCCAAAAAAAATCGTAAAAATAAAATTTTGAACGAAAGTTCCCAGAAACCTTTAAAAATATCATAATGGAAAAGCCAAGATTTGCCACAAAAATTAATGAAATGAGCCGCGGGTTGCACATGTCTGATTTATAAAATTAATGGTTTTGTTTTAAATAGAAGGTAACCCTACAAAAACATCCTAGTAAAATAAAACATGAAATTTGAACCATTTTTTCAACTTTGCTTCATCAATTTGTATTTTATCGTCATTTTCGAAAGTCGACAAATATTTTTATTTAACACGAACTTTCAGCATATAACCCTTTCTAAAATGCTTCAAATGCTGTAAAAATCCATATTAAATAAAATAAAAATATTTTGTAATAAAACAATTTGAGATGCAATTTTTTATGGTTAAATAGGATTTAGAGAAAAACATAATTATTAATTTCTGAATTCATAACAATTTTTTCACAAAGCACAAATTCATACTATTCAAACAAATTTATGAAACTATAAATTCAATATTATAGAATATCTCTTTGATGAAAATTTCATACTAATAATTTTAGTAAAATTAAATTTTTATTTTGTAAAATTTTATTTTATTTTTTTGAATTTTTTAGTTTCTAATAAATTCAGATTTTTTTATCCTTTTTTAGAATTTCACATTGTATTTTTAATTAATCTTACATTTCGTTTTTGCACATTTAGAAATGCTAGCATATTCATCCACGAGCATAATCTTCATTTTAAAATTCTTGAATATTTTAAATTCTCTCTCTCTCTCTCTCACACACACACACATATCACATTTTGAAGCTCACAATTTTAAATGAAATATTGTAACATTATTAATATGTTATAAGGACTTTTTTTGTTTTTCACCTCTGATTTCTTTATAAGTGGCATAATATGATTTCAATATTTTAACTTCAATTTTGTTTGTTTTCATTTATAATTTTACTTATACTTTTAAATGGCGGTCCAAATATGTTTATATTAAATTAAAATATTTAATTTTTTATTTAACACAAATTTTTAGCGCAGTCATTTTCTACTTGTTTTTAAGTATGGAGCAAAAATTTGAGTGAAGTTTAAAACAAAATCTTGATAAATTAAAAATAAAAATCGATAAAATATTTTTAAAATTTAAAATTAAGCTTTCTAAATTTAACTAAAATTAAATTTTAAATAAATATTTATTTCACCTTGATAATAACGATTTTCTACTCCAATAATATTCGATTTAATGAAACAAAAATTAAGCTTACGATGCACTTTTTGTGGAGAATTAATCAATAATAATTTCCACAAATTCTGGGAAATGGATTTCGTATAAAAAGTCGAAGCCATTTAAAACAACGGCCGTAAATATAAATTTAAATTATTATTTTTATGAAATAAAAAATCGATAATAAATTAAAAATTATATTTTCAACTGATTTTATTTTTTCTACTATTTTATAATTAATTTAGCCTAATGCGTAAATTTGTGAAAATTAAATTTTCTAAAAAGAATTATCAAGGATTTTGCATCATGTAATAGATTAAATTTGTCATTTGAGGTGACATGAAATTTTTTCAATTAATTTTTCATAAATATTATTTTTAATTTCCATTGTTTATTCAAATTAAAAAAATTTTCTTTTCTGAAAAGTACTTAATTTAACCGTGCACCCCGATTGGAGGCAAAGCACCCTTCGCGTTCAAGTTGAATCTAAAAAGCCTTATAAAATGATAAAGATGGATAGTAAATGTTCAGTGCTTTATCTGGAGCCAAGAGAAAGTGGAAACCTGCGAAGTAAATGAAGAACTATGAAATGGAAATAAAGATCACAGTGGCGCTCAGTGATTTTGCATATATTGCGCAATAATACTGCTGTGTTTTTGATTGTACACGAGATGGCAGATCAAGTTACTATGAAGCATGCTATTATGTTATAAAGATTAGTCAGGACGATTGCGTAAGGATTTTCTGCTCAATGTATTACGTTGCGGTATTTTTTAACATATTTCATTTTCATAATAAATATAGAAATAATAATTAAATGAAATTGTTTTTGTTTAAGTTTTTTTTTCATTAAAATTTAATTAATATTGTTTTGTTTTTTCTTATTTTTATACATGATAAAAATTAATCAAGAATATTTTTATTTATAATTTAACCATATAATTTACAGGAAAGGGGCCTGATATCGTTAAAACCACCTCTGAATATTATATAATAAAAGAAAAGACAATTAAATAAGATTAATAAAATTTAAACTTTAAAAGATTTTAATTGATAGCGTTAGCAATTAGGCGCAGATTTAAACAATTATTTGCTTCGTTTGTTTGTTTGTGTAATTTTGAATTTAATTAAAAATTTATTTTAAAATCTATTTTTGTTTTTATCCAGAATTGTTTAAATGGTATTTTAAAATTAGATCAACAAAATTAATCATTTTCTTTTTATTTGCTTCTCTTATCTTCAAAACATACAAATTTACAACGAGTTTTATAAAAATAGAACATTAAAAATCAGAACTTTATCTAAAAATAGTAAATAATTTTGACAAAATTACAGAATTTTTTGTGTTTGACAAAATTGTTTAAAAAGAAAGTTGAAATAAAAATAGTGTGAATCCAATACAAATAGAAACCACATTTGAACTCTTTCAACCGATGAACCGCGAAATTATATCTTTCCCATCATTTAGAAAGAATAATTGTATAATGTCTATTTTTCTTTTCATCTTTGCTCTCATTATTACCAAAATGATTCATGTTATTCAAATATGTAAAAGAAAGCCAAGTTTTTCATGTATTCAAACACGTGATCCGGCATGCCTAATAATATTATTAATAATAATAATAATAATAATAATACTAATACTAATACTAATAATAATAATAATAATAATAATAATAATAATAATAATAATAATATTAATAATATTAATAGTAATTATAATATTAATAATATTAATAATAATAACAATAATAATAATAATAATAATAAAAAAAAAATAATAATAATAATAATAATAATAATAATAACTATAATAATAATGATAATAATAACTATAATTAAAAGATAACGCCAATAAAAAACCTTTCGTACGATATATTTCGATAGCACAGCTATCATCTTCAGGTACTCAAAACCAACTAAAAATATTATGAATTAACATTTAATTTAAACAAATTATTTTTTATTAATTTAATTTTTTAATAAATAAATATTTTTAAAAATATATTTTAAATTAATTTTAAATTTTAAATTTTTTTACTTATATTCTAAATTTTAAAAAATTAATGTAATTTAAAATTTTCAATTATTTTAATAATATTAAAAAAACAAACATGATTTAACATACGTAAACTATTTAAAAACATTCAAAACATTCGTAGTCACAGCACTTTGTACATTAATCTTTGGATCCAATGACCTTATTAGCAATGCTTCACATATCACTCGTTCCCAATAACTATTAAAACTTCTCAACAAAATTCTAAAATCAGACATTCCTATATCACCTTTACAGCCTCTATTGTGTTCACTTATATTGGTCAAACCCTTCAATCGACAATGCTCTAAAACTCGAGTACAGAGATGACGGGAAGTCTCTCCAATGTATGTGGCATTACACCCATTACATGTAAATTGATAAACGAGATCAGAACACAATCCAACCGGAGTTTTTGATTTATTAATAAACATATTGCGTACCTTACACGAATTAGAGACGATCTTATACTCTAAATTTCCTATCAGTTTACCCAACTTCCTCTTATAATTTGTAAAGCCTTCAGAGTACGGCAATACTAACACATATTTAGGCTCAATTTTTTTAAATCCATTTTTACCATCACCCAGACCAACTCTCAATTCACACCCATCCGACAAATTACATTCAGACTTTCCACAACATGGATCCTTAGGATTTTTAATCAATTTATCAACAGTTTCTTTTATCATCAACAATAAAAATGATTTAGAATATCCATTCTTTATCAACAACTCAACCAATTTATCAACACTTTTTACCGAATTAGCAAAAGTAGAAGATAAAGACCATGAACGATAAATCAATCCTTTCACCATATTTCTCTTATACTTAAATTCACAAAAGCTTTCTGGAGAAGTATAAAGACCAGTATCAGTTGGTTTTCTATAAATCTCTGTCTCGTACTGTTTATCTTTGCGTTGAATTAACAAATCCAAAAACGCAATTGATGACTTTCTCTCCGTTTCACATGTGAATACAATGTTTTTATGTAAACTGTTCATAAAATGCAAAAACGGTTCTACATGTTTCTGGTTTTCAAATATAAGAAAAATATCATCCACATACCTTTTATAAACAAAAGGTTTTTCAAATTGGAAATAAGCAATTTTCTTTTCCAAACTAGCCAAAAATATTAATGCCATCGTTGGTGCCAATAGGATCGCAGCCAGCTAAACTATATGGGCTACCAAAAATCCATAAAGATGGTGTACCTATGAGACCAGTTTTGTCGATGGTTGGTACTACTGCCCAGTATAAAATAGCAAAGTTTTTAGATGGATTATTAAAACCGTTAATGCGATCAGAGTTTGAATGTAAGGATAGCTTTGAGTTTGTTTCTTATATTGCAAAGCTACAAAAACGAAGTATGAATGATGTTATGGTTTCGTTTGATGTTTGTAGTTTGTTTATGAATGTGCCACTGGTTGAGACGATTGACTTATGCTGTGCGTTGTGGAATGAAAATGATTCGGAACATCACATTTTGGATAGAAGGGCATTTCGAAAACTTCTTGAATTTGCTACTTCAAATGTCAATTTTCTTTTCAATGATGAATGGTATCAACAAATAGATGGAGTCGCTATGGGTTCCCCTTTAGCACCAACGATGGCATCAATATTTTTGGCTAGTTTGGAAAAGAAAACTGCTTCTTTCCAATTTGAATAACCTTTTGTTTAGGTCATTGGATCCAAAGATTAATGTGCAGAGTGCTGTGACTACGAATGTTTTGAATGTTTTTAAATAGTTTACGTATGTTAAATCATGTTTGTTTTTTAATAATATTAAAATAATTGAAAATTTTAAATTACATTAATTTTTTAAAAATTAGAATATAAGTAAAAAAATTTAAAATTTAAAATTAATTTAAAAATATTTTTAAAAATATTTATTTATTAAAAAATTAAATTAATAAAAAATAATTTGTTTAAATTAAATGTTAATTCATAATATTTTTAGTTGGTTTTGAGTACCTGAAGATGATAGCTGTGCTATCGAAATATATCGTACGAAAGGTTTTTTATTGGCGTTATCTTTTAATTAAATCGTTGCCAAATTTATTTAATTATTTATTTATAAAATATTAGGCAGAATAGAAAACCTATAGATATTATAAATTTAATAAAATAAATACACGGTTTCTATATTTTGAAAAGTTAAAGATGAAAAGATATGGAGAACTATCCTGTATTGAGGTTTCACATTTTCAAATTTGGTTACTTAGTTAAATAAATAAAAATAACTAAAAAAATAAACAAATAAAGAAAGTTGAAATAAAAATAGTGTTAATATAAATTGTTTTAATTTTCAAAATTTTGTGAAAAAATAAATTGAAACCACGCCAAACCCGATTTGAAGCGCCTTTGCGAGCCATTAAACATTTCCTGGTTGTATTTTGTTGTTTAGCCAATAATATTCAAGTCATAATAAACATAATAATAATATAAATAATAATAATAATAATAATAATAATAATATGGTTATTATTCATGAAAATATATATAAAGCTTTGTTTAAAATGTATTTATGAAATTCGTATAAGATAAAAGCCGAGATTTGAAAATAAATTCATTTTAATTTATATATGAAAAAATGGAAACTTTTTAGTTCTGAAGGATTTATGAAATCGAGAAAAATCTAATAAACCTGACTGAATTACATTCCTTGATTCTGGTTGGGAAACTTGCGGTTTTGGGAGTCTTATTCCATATTTGTCAGCATCGAATCTTGGAAAATATAAGCTAGAAAAATATGTACAAAAGCATGGCAGTCATGTTAAAACCAAAAATCCTTTACCTAGACTTGGGCATCCTTTTAATCAGACCCCGTAAATCTTGGTGATTACACCTTGAAACAAATGCTTGCATGGGAGGCTGGTTAATAAGGTTTATTATAAAAAAGCGACATTTATTAGTCTCCTATTCTTTTGTGTTCGTTTTTACCATTTGACGTTTCCGTCACTCTACTATACAAACTCCACACTAAAAAATATGAAGCATTTACCGAAGTCTGCCAATTTCCGGCATAAATAATCCCGAATCCCAACTGATTACCTAATTGCCATATTGCATAATCTCTCTTGCATAAAACCGAGAAATTATTTTACAATTTATCATTAAATGATTTCAAATATTTTCAACTTGATCAAAGAAAAGATTGAAAAACTGAAGGAATATTTCGAATCCGATGATGAGCACGAGTATGAATTAGTGAGTTCCGAAGATCCGAAACATGATAAATGTATAAAACCTGTTTATGCCTTTGATGTTTATGGGCAATTAAAATGGGATAAATATGCGAAACAACGCTCCGTAATACTTGAGAATCGTTCATCAAAAGAAGACAAAAAAACCCAATCATAAATTTAATTAATAAATTTTCAATTAATTTGAATGAAAAAACTTTCTAAAAAATTATCCTATTTATTCATACAGCTGATAAGCCGCAATGAAATATTTTATCCTACCGAATATATTGTCATTAAGCCTTTACTCGAATCCTTTACATTCATTTCTTTTGTTCTCGATATCTTTTCATTCTTCTTTATTATGCGCAAGATGAAGGAGATAATGTGTTCTCATTGTTTCAATAAATAATGTATAAATTGAGACTTAATAGTATTATAAACGCAAAGCATGTTGTGACATAACAAATTTGAAAATAAATTTTATATTTATTTTGTGAGAAAATATTAATAATAATAATAATAATAATAATAATAATAATAATAATAATAATAATAATAATAATAATAATAATAATAATAATAATAATATTAATAATGATAATAATAATAATATAATTAATTTTTTTTAAAATTTTAAATAAATTGAGACTTAATAGTATTTCAAACGCAAAACATGTTGTGACATAACACATTTGAAAATAAATTTTATATTTATTTTGTGAGAAAATATTAAATAATAATCGTAATAGTAACAAGGATAATAATAATAATTTTAATAATCATAATAATATTAATAATAATAATAATAATAACAATAATAATAATAATAATAATAATATTAATAATAATAATATTAATAATAATAATATTAATATTAATAATAATAATAATAATAATAATATTAATAATAATAATAATATTAATAATAATAATATTAATAATAATAATAATCATAATAATAATAATAATAATAATAATAATATTAATTAATAAAATTCCAAATGTTTTTCTTAAAGATTGAAAATATCTTATTAAAAGTTTATTAAAATTTTGTTATAATTTTATAAAATTTATTAAATTAAATTTTTAAAATAATTGGAATTTTTAAAACAGAGTTTGATATTTTTAGGAATAATTTTTAAAATTCAAATGAAGAAATTTGTTTTGAATAAAGCATTTTTAATCAATATAATTTTAAATTCAAAGCTACCTGACGATGACAGTGAGGCTGTCAAAATATTTTGTAGTGGAATATATATTTATGGATTGGTGCTATCTTCTATTAATAATAATAATTATAATAATAATAATAATAATAATAATAATAATAATAATAATAATAATAATAATAATAATAATAATAATAATAATAATAATAATAAAATAATTAAACAAACATGATAGTGAAAGCACCATTAAAACACAAGTTTCACATGTATTTCGACAATTTAATTTAAATAATCAATTATCTTTCAAATCACATTATTTTGTATTATTAAAATATTTTATTACTTAAAATAATTTTAATTTTATCAATTAATTGATAATTTTACCATTTGATACATTTGAAAACAACATAAATACACATTCCTTCAATTTAACACCCAAACTATTTGAAAACTTTCATTACACATATATTCACAGCTTTTCGTACATTTACTTTTGGATTCGATGCTTCATTTATCAAACTATTCTATTACATTATTACATTTTTTTAAAATCAAACATACCTATTTTACTCCCTATAGTAATAACACAGATCGGACTATTGGTTCAGTCGACAATGTGTAAAAACTCGAGTACATATATGACGGGCAGTCATTCTACTCATGTGGCATTACACCCATTACATCCATTTTTGAAAACTAGATCCGAACACATTCTAACTGGAGTTTGAAACATAATAATAAAAGTTTTGCGTTCTTCACCAGATCTTATAATTTAAATTGCCAAACTGCTCTTAAAATATTTAAAATTTCCGAGTATGACAATAGTAACACAAATTTAGGCAAATTAATTTTCAGAAGAGAATTGAATATTTCAGATGATTTATCATAATGATTTAAAATGAATTTAAATAATTAAAAAAATAAAACCATTTTAAAATTATAATTAATATTTTTTTGAATTTAGTAATGAAAGTTTTAAATTAGATATGTATAATTAAACTTGATTAAAATTTTACAAATTAAATTTTTTTAATTCAAGTGATTTATTATAAACATTTAAACTAAATTTGAAATAAAAATTTTTTAATATTTAATGAAATATTTAGGAGATATTATATTTAGTAATGAAGTTTAAAAAACATATGCACTTAATTAACTTAGATTAAAATTTAAAAAATTGAATTTATCTGATAGATATCTTTGAAATTGTTTGGTTCAATGCTTGGTAGTTTGTTTAAATATTAAACAATATTGAATCATTAATAATTTTTTTTTAATGAAAATGTTTTTTATGATAATTTAGAAGATGTTTAAACATACTCTAACACATGCAAAATTAATATTATTTACATCAGCATCCAATTTAGAGATACATTGATAGGGAATTCTTAATACATTTATCAACAGTCTATTTCGTCATCATAAACAACTATAATCTTTTACTCCAAAAGTAAAAGATAAAGACCTTGAAAGTTAAATTGATCTTTTTACTAAAATTTTCAGATAAAAGTTAAAAGACCCTTTTCAATTGATTTTCTTTAAATTTATGTCCATTCTTAACCCAAATAAACCTACTGTCCTTTTAAAAGGACTGTAGTCAATCTGTTACAAATTAAAATATTTCATTATATGAGAACATTATTAATAATTCATTGTGAACTGAGATGCACAAAATTTACGATTGTATGTTAGGATTCCGCAATTGGTTTGTCTGATTATGATTTTAGCTTTTCTGTTTATACGCACATCCCCTAAAATTAAAACGGTGCCAGAACACTGCCATTTATTATTATTATAAATTTACGTTATTTAATCAAAAATATTTTAAATAAAAAAATATCATAATTAGGTATGGTAATTATCTTTGTAAAAGACTTTCCTGTAGTAATTATAAAGTCTGTATAAGTTTCTGTTATCAAAATTATGGTGGAATTTCGTAAAATATCCTATTAAAAGTGAAAATGTTTCGTAGGATAAAAAATTATTTTAAGTTGTTTAAGTTAATAATATTTATTTGAGATTTAGAGCAGTTACTCTCTTTAAAATTTTAAAAATTAATTATATTATTATTATTATCATTATTAATATTATTATCATTATTAATATTATTATTATTATTATTATTATTATTATTATTATTATTATTATTATTATTATTATTATTATTATTATTATTATTATTAATATTTTCTCACAAAATAAATATAAAATTTATTTTCAAATTTGTTATGTCACAACATGCTTTGCGTTTATAATACTATTAAGTCTCAATTTATACATTATTTATTGAAACAATGAGAACACATTATCTCCTTCATCTTGCGCATAATAAAGAAGAATGAAAAGATATCGAGAACAAAAGAAATGAATGTAAAGGATTCGAGAAAAGGCTTAATGACAATATATTCGGTAGGATAAAATATTTCATTGCGGCTTATCAGCTGTATGAATAAATAGGATAATTTTTTAGAAAGTTTTTTCATTCAAATTAATTGAAAATTTATTAATTAAATTTATGATTGGGTTTTTTTGTCTTCTTTTGATGAACGATTCTCAAGTATTACGGAGCGTTGTTTCGCATATTTATCCCATTTTAATTGCCCATAAACATCAAAGGCATAAACAGGTTTTATACATTTATCATGTTTCGGATCTTCGGAACTCACTAATTCATACTCGTGCTCATCATTGGATTCGAAATTGTCCTTCAGTTTTTCAATCTTTTCTTTGATCAAGTTGAAAATATTTGAAATCATTTAATGATAAATTGTAAAATAATTTCTCGGTTTTATGCAAGAGAGATTATGCAATATGGCAATTAGGTAATCAGTTGGGATTCTGGATTATTTATGCCGGAAATTGGCAGACTTCGGTAAATGCTTCATATTTTTTAGTGTGGAGTTTGTATAGTAGAGTGACGGAAACGTCAAATGGTAAAAACGAACACAAAAGAATAGGAGACTAATAAATGTCGCTTTTTTATAATAAACCTTATTAACCAGCCTCCCATGCAAGCATTTGTTTCAAGGTGTAATCACCAAGATTTACGGGGTCTGATTAAAAGGATGCCCAAGTCTAGGTAAAGGATTTTTGGTTTTAACATGACTGCCATGCTTTTGTACATATTTTTCTAGCTTATATTTTCCAAGATTCGATGCTGACAAATATGGAATAAGACTCCCAAAACCGCAAGTTTTCCAACCAGAATCAAGGAATGTAATTCAGTCAGGTTTATTAGATTTTTCTCGATTTCATAAATCCTTCAGAACTAAAAAGTTTCCATTTTTTCATATATAAATTAAAATGAATTTATTTTCAAATCTCGGCTTTTGTCTTATACGAATTTCATAAATACATTTTAAACAAAGCTTTATATATATTTTCATGAATAATAACCATATTATTATTATTATTATTATTATTATTATTATTATTATTATTATTATTATGTTTATTATGACTTGAATGTTATTGGCTAAACAACAAAATACAACCAGGAAATGTTTAATGGCTCGCAAAGGCGCTTCAAATCGGGTTTGGCGTGGTTTCAATTTATTTTTTTCACAAAGTTTTGAAAATTAAAACAATTTATAAATTTTTGTTTATTTTTATTTTGCCAAAAAATTAAATATTTTTTATTTTATTTAATTCAAATTTTCAGTTTTTCTGTTATTAAGTGGAAATTTTATATCCATTGTCAAACACTTTCCTATTTCAAATATTAATTATTGTTTCATTTCTTTTGACACAAAAGAAAACTTGTCTTAGTTTGTTTTCTTATATCAAAAAATAGAGGGAGATTACGAGGCATGCCGGATCACGAGTCACTGATGAGGAAAAGTAATTTTGAAAATAACAAAAAAAAGCATAAAGACAATGGTTGCCCAGTCAAGTCGCATCAAATGTTTGAATACATGAAATACTTGGCTTTCTTTTACATATTTTAATCGCATGAATCATTTTGGTAATAATGAGAGCAAAGATGAAAAGAAAAATAGACATTATACAATTATTCTTTCTAAATGATGGGAAAGATATAATTTCGCGGTTCATCGGTTGAAAGAGTTCAAATGTGGTTTCTATTTGTATTGGATTCACACTATTTTTATTTCAACTTTCTTTATTTGTTTATTTTTTTAGTTATTTTTATTTATTTAACTAAGTAACCAAATTTGAAAATGTGAAACCTCAATACAGGATAGTTCTCCATATCTTTTCATCTTTAACTTTTCAAAATATAGAAACCGTGTATTTATTTTATTAAATTTATAATATCTATAGGTTTTCTATTCTGCCTAATATTTTATCTAGCTCTTCTCATTATTATTATTATTATTATTATTATTATTATTATTATTATTATTATTATTATTATTAATATTATTATTATTATTATTATTATTATTATTATTATTATTATTATTATTATTATTATTATTATTCGCAACGTTTGATTAAATGATTTCAAACGATATTTCCAAATGATTATCATATATATATATATATATATATATATTTCACCCCCATTTTCTCCAACACATTTATCGTTCTCCTTGTATTTGACTCGTTTATAAAGAGGTTATTTTCACAAGGAAATATACATCGGTGCCCATCAAAAAAAGAATAATTTTTTTTTAGTTGGCATCATAGAATATCAACAATTCCTAATAAAAGTTCACATAAGGATAGCTAAAAATCTCAAATAATGAATATTATTAACGAAGAGAGAACAGATTTCAGATGGGCAAATGCATAATAATTTTTTCGTTCTCCATAAATAGCGAGACCTGTGTGCGTATGGAGTTTAATTTGGTTTCCTCCTCAAGCAATGTGTGACAAATATTCTGCCGATTGTATTAATAACTGTACATATTTGAGGCATTTTACAATGGACACTTCATTAAAACAATAAATGATAATTCAATGAGAACGATATTAAAATGAAATGGATATTTTTTAAAAATTTCCAAATGAATAAAAAATACATTAAAATATATTGAGGAAAATAATTCGCTTATCTCGTCGTTTTAGTTCTTTTTATATTTTACAATTATTTAAAAATTATTATTTACAATTATTTTACAAATATTTTACAATTCTTATAATAAAAATTTCATTTTTTAAAATCCATTTTTGTTTAAATCTTCTTAATTAGGAAGATTATTTTTTTCAAATTATTTTCAAGTGAAAATTTCTAAAATTGATAAAAAGGGAATTCTAGATCAACTAATCAGAATGGAGTATTTCTCGCAGACTTCTTTGATTTATAGCAGAACCAGGCATGAATTTATTCTTTATGAAGTTGTAGAATGTGTTAAAGTAGAACAACGTTCCCCAACCTTTTTTCGACCACTGACCGGCCAACGATCAAAATCATTGTAGCGGACCACTAAGATTTTTTTTTTTACATTAATTTTTTGACAAACATAATTTAAACCTTTTATTTATCAAATGACAAAAATGAATTTATTAACATATTTTATTAATTAATGAGAACCTTGTGCTTGTTTATCTTCAACGAGACGATTCCACCTGGGGATAATAGGAGATAACGAAACACGAAATGTACTGCTGATATCTAATTTGTTTCGTTGCTTTGTTTTGGTTGATGTTACAGCAGAAAAGCCCGCCTCACATAGATAAGATGTAGAAAATGATATTTAACATTTACATTTTGTTTTTCCCAATATCAGAATATTCTGACATAACTTTACACTAAAATGCCACCAGAAGTTCTGAATCGAATGTAGTTTTTAGATAGCCGTCATTTACGATCTCCAGTAATTGTTCTTCTTCCTGTATTGTTATTTTCTATTCGACTGGTTTGTTTAGAAATTGTTTACGTATCCATTCCTTACCAGTTCTTCGGTGATTTGATATTGGGAAATAGTGATCAAATTCAATTAAAGATAAGATAGGTGTTCATATATAAAATAGTAAATTTATAAAATTTTTTAAAAATATATAAATAAATTAAATTGACATGTCTCTACGGACCGGTGTAACTTGCTCCGCGGACCGGTGGTTGAGGACCACTGTCTTAGAACATCCAGTTTCAACGGAATTTGCACATGTTAGGTTTTCTTAACTTAACATCTTATACTGACACATGTTTACCTATGTTGTGTTTGTTTGGGTTATAATAGAACATGAATAAAAATAATAAAATTTTAAAAATTATCAAAATCAATTAAAATTAATTAAAATTTTGAAAAAAGTAAAAATCAATATTTTTCGGGGGGAAAAAGTGGTAACCGGTGGCAAATTTGATTTTGAAGACGAATAAAATACTATTAGATTGAGATAAGGTATATTGAAGGGTCGGGAGCCCAAAAATAAATAAATAAATTAATTAAATTATTTACCGACGAACCCATTAATCAAGGGCCGCCGAGCTGAACGTCAGCCTAATGGGTTTCACGGGATTAGGAAAATAGGCAATAAATTATCCGAACAGGAAAAATTGTTTCCCGACCAGTAATCTAAATTAAGGGAACCCAAAAACTATAAAAGGAACTGACAACAAAATAAGTTGCAAATTGGTCGAAGAGAAAATCTAACGAGTTGGAGAAACGAGTTAAAAGCAGGAAACAGATAAAGAAGTTAATCAGATTGCAGTGACTTATTTCGTGATACCATTAGGGTGTGTACGAGAAGTAAAAAATTGTATATCGTGGTGAATATTTGTCAATAAAGATTTCTTTGTTGGGATTTTGTCTTATTGATTATTGAACACGAGGAGTCGGATCGAGAGACCTTTTAATCGACGAATATTTAATATCCCAACACATTTGTTAAAATTATTAAATGAAATTATTATAAATAAAAAATATAACACTAATTAAAAAAGAAGTAATAAATGATATTAATAGTTTTTATGAATTTAATCATGCTTGTAATTATATTATTTATTTTTATAATATTATCTCGCGCGATATTTCAAGATTTATTCTATTATCCACACTGTTTTGTTATATTGAATTGCCGTAAGTTGGTCACTTTTTTAGTAATTGAACTTTTAAGATATATTATATTTTAATTTTGTTTTAATAAACGCTCAATGCATCATCATACAGGAAGTGTTAATAATCTTGAGAAATTCTGTTATCTCTATGGTGCATTTTTGTTTAGTGGGGATTCAAGATCCATTAGCAAACACAATGAGGCTCGATATTACTGTTATTTTAAGATGAAATTAAAAGATCAAGATCAGTCATTTGAGCCTTATTGTGTAGAAAACTTAAGAAATTCCATTTTCCACCTCTGTGGCTGAGGGCGTCCGACAAATTCATGTCACAGAATGTTACTTCTGCTTGACAAAAACAGGCCTCCTTACTAACCTTCTATGCTATCTGCAATCAGGCCAAGACCCTATGATTTAGGAGATTATAATTTAATTATTCCGAACTAGTTTTTTACAAATGACAGTTCCTTACAATTTTTTTGTTGAATTTTAACATAAATATCGAAATATAAATAAAACAAATAAATCATTTGTTTTAATGTTATAAATAAATTTTGAATTCTATGTTCACTTCATAACTTTTTGGAACATCATTCATTTACTATTAATTCATCATTTTTATATAAAATGCCTTCCAAACAATAATAATAAAAGCTGTGAGATTATAAATGTTGAGTTTTCTTCTTTATCTCAAAAACGCCTTCGCATTAAACAGTTATTCACGGTTAATATGATCAACGACATATCCTAGTATTAGCCTTCTTAGTTGTGGAAATCGGTTTTCCCCACTCCGTTAAAAGATGTTTCTTTCACATAGCATATTTTTCTCTACACCAAAGGCGCGCAAACTAGGGGCGGGCCCCCGGATTGGGGCGCGTGATAATAATTTTGGGGAGCAGAAATTTTTAAAATGTAATAATTGTTTGCTTCCAGAAAATTTTAAAATTGTTAGATTTTACAAACGAAGTATGGATTTTTTATTGAATATTTATTATTGTATTTTTGCTAAAGCATTAGAACTGTTATTTTTATAATATTTAATTTGTTCAATTTACAAGAAATAGAAAAATACACTTTGTTTATTTTAAAGATAGTTATTTTATTTACGTCTTTTTTATTGTGGCGTTACGATTTTTTATTAAGTCGGGGGCGACAAAAATAAATATGTTGAAAATGAGGACGCAACTTAAAAAGTTTGCAGAAGCCTGCTCTACACTATACTGTAACATCTATCTATAAAAAATACTTCTATATAAAGGGGAAATTAGAAGCCACACATTAGGCACGATTTGAATAATCTTTTCTGGATGATTTTTTTCTTTTTATCTAGAATTTTACTTTTAGACAATGCTATCAAATGTCCATCAATTGGAAACTGAATTGCGGAGAGAAAAAGAGTTACGAAATAAACACAGTCAAACTGCTCAAGAGATTGACTTACTTTATAGGCGCTGCGACGAGTTGGAAAAAGAAAACCGAATTCTCACAAAACAAAGCGAAGAATATGAGAAACGAATGATATCTCAAAAAGTATGTTTAACATTTTTTACTATATCTCAAAAAAATATGTGTATAAAAATATAAATTTATTCTAGCAAATGGAACTCATTCTAAGGCATTTACACAATCGCATGCTCCTTCTACTTGATGTTTGAAATTATTAATATCATAGCCAATACATCATTTTCTTTGTTACAACACAATAATAAAATTTCAACATCCAAAGTTACAACTATGATGTTGCTATTATATAAAAAATTAATTTTAAATTCTAAAATCTATTTTATGACATAATTTTTCTAGTATTTATCGCTTTGGAATCGAAGACTGTTATGTAATAAATAAATTGATACATGAGATATAATAACATACACACACTCATCAAACCATTCATGATAATTTTTAATTAGGTGATTAAATTATTAGATTACTTATAACATTCCTTTCACAGCATTCAATTCATTCATTCATGATTGACAATTACAAAGACTAATAATTTTCTTCTGTTGTTGAACTTTATGTTTAATAATGGATTTCAAATCCTGCTTAGAACGTGTTCAGATCTTGGTTATGAATATATATGTCATAGCTGTAATGCAACATACACCGTAATAACTACTCGTCATTTCCGTTCTTAAGTTCTTGATAGCTGTTGACAGAAGGAATTGATTAACATTAAAGTTGATTAATATTTATGATAACAAAATTTATAATTTTTTAACAAAATATATTTTTAAAAGTTTACTGAATTAATTTGTTTCAAAAAGGTAATCTAAATCCATATAGTTTGGATTTCAATTCTACCTTTGATGACAGTGAGTCTGTCGAAATATATATAAATAATTAATAATTTTATTAATTTCTTTAAAAAATTAAAAAATATCCTTTATCTTAGCCATGCTAAACCTGGAATTCATAATTAATACTGATTCATAAAAAATAAAATAACTAATAGAAATAAGCGAGATAAAAGCTTTAAAATATTTTATTACCAATAATATAAACTAATTGAGTATCTTTAATAGGCAAATAGCAGTAAACAAGAAGATTAATCAGAAATGGTGTCCACTTCTTATAACCAAGGTAAAGGTTGCTGCTACAAAAGGTTCAATGCCATTCTATATGGAAATAATTTTAATACACTTTTATAGGGGAGCTGTAAATAGTCTCATGCAGCAATAGAAATGAATGAAACTAATGTTATACATATAAGTTTATTGGTTTTAAAAAAGCGAAAAAATAATATACTCTTTTTTAGAGAATGAACATAATGCACATATTTATTCAAAACAAAACTTAAATACATATGCTTTGAAAACCTAAGTTTACCACCCCTTTATAAACTATAAATTGTAAACACACAAACATATATATATAATTTCTATATAATTTTCACAATTCCAATAAACATTTAATAATCACTTTTATTTAAATAATTAATGTATTTTCGTAATAACGACATTTATCATGTATCACTTCTACAAACGAGTTTTTCAGTTCTTGAAATCACTCCAGACTTTGTGACAAAAAATTGGCTATATGCCAAAGATTTATGCATAATTGGAATTTATTGATCTAAAGCAAAAGCGTCTGACAGGGGCGACACATCATAACTTCAAAGAATAATTAAATGTTGCAGATTTTGACGAAAAAGTTTGTTTTTAAAAAAAATTATAAAGAACTATAAAACATGAAAAACAAAATATTTAAAAAAACGATTTTTATAAAATTTACATGACTTTTAAATCCATAGTTTTGCGTTCTTATTTTTGAATCTATTTAAATAAAAATATTTTTAATTTATTTTTTTAACCACTTAATCTACGGATTTATTTTGAGATTTTATTTGTGATAAAAAGTATGTTTGAACATATATTTAAACACATATTATAACTACTCAGTGCTATAGACGGGCATGTATAATTTAGAAAAAAAATATAATAGTTGCCGGCGTTCCACTTGAGCATGTACAAAATTGACAGTAAGAAGCGCTCGTCTCTCACATTAGTTAATTACAATCTTTATTAATTTTTTTTAAATGTAACTTTGTTTTTAGAAATTAGATAAAAAAAACAAAATATTTTCTGATTCATTCTCTTGGTTTTGCCGTTATATATTTTTTCATAATTTTGGAAATCATGATTTAAAATAATTTTCTTCTAGCAGATTTAATTATAATATTATTATTTTAAAAGATTTTGGGTTTTTAAAACAAAAAAATTATGGAAAAAATAAAACAAATGTAAAATCTATTGGATTCTTGAAATAAATTTCATAAATTTTTATTCATATTATAAAAGTCGCAATAAAATTTTCAAAAAGCCACTATTTGGGCCCCAATGATTTATAGGTTACAAAAATAAGGAAAAATATATTTACCTAAAATTAATTTATATTTATTTTTTTCATAAATCAAGAATAAACAAACAAAATCATTGTGAATGATTTCAATTATAAAATATCTAATAAATCGTCGAAATTAAATCATAAATCCCAACTATCAATGATGGATTACCATTAATTTATAATTAATTCGAAGAAATATATTTAGTTCAGTTAAACAAAACGGCTTGTTAAGATATATTTCCAAAACTGAACATATAAATAATAAATTGTTTGAAAGAGTTATTTATCTGTTTATTGATAATTCTGTTACGGTTCCAGATTAATAATAATAATAATAATAATAATAATAATAATAATAATAATAATAATAATAAAAACAATAATAATAATAATAATAATAATAATAATAATGTCGTCGTCTTTTTTCTGGCTCAAAAATTCATCAAAAATTTCAAATTTTACCGTTTTTGTAAGTTATTTTTTTGTGAATTATTTGTCATGTAAAAAATAAAATTCATTTATTATTATAATTTAATTGTCAATTTTAAATTTCTTGACCATAAATTTTATTTAATATTCAAGGAAAATTAATAACTCATTGGGAAGTGACACTGATAAATTTTGTCAATCATTTAGAGCAGTGTTTCTCAACCAAAAACGTGCCGCGGACCACTAAACAATTAAAAATTTTTACCGCAGACCACATACTAATTGTTGGTTATATTTTGCAGGAATACAAAATGTTTAATGTACTATTAAATACATATATTTCAGTTGTAAAAATTCACACAAAGTTTACAAAAAAATGTGCATAAAAGAATAACAATAAATATTGCAAAAAACATAATAATATTATAATAAAGAAGTTCAACACAAAAGTAATCTTAAAATTATACAAAACTACTGCATTTCTAATAAATCACAGAAAATAGACAATATATAAATAATTTTCAATTAAAAAAATTATATAGAATAAAAAAAATACAGAAAAATCCATAGTTGTATAAACATAATATACTTTTCATAAAGTTTAACTAGAAAAATATAAAAGTCGACCAATAAATTAATATAGGACAATTCATTCATGTTCCAAAGAATCCAGAGAGAGAAATGCACATTCTGTAATTTTACGTTTATAGTTTTGTTGTAATATTTCATATGATTTATTTTATTTATTTTATGAGGGGTAAACAGTTTAACAATATTCTGGCATTATTTTCCTCCTATTCAACTCACGTTGTGGACCGGTAATTTATGGTTCGCGGACCGGTGCTGGTTCACGGACCACTACTTTGAGAACCACTGATTTAGAGAGAATTGCCCATATTACTGCCTGTTGTCCACTAAGAGTGGCCGTGAAAAAGTTAATAGGTGATAAGAGAGAAAATATTTATTTGGATAAGAAAAACGAGAACGCGTATTAACAACAAGAACCAAACTAAAGCTAATAACCAACTATCAAATTACAGATTAATCTCAGGGGTAAAATTCTCTGAAAATCTACACCAAATTTAATTGAAACTTCTTAGAAAAGGAGTTTGTATTTTTGTGATCAAAATGAACAGATAAACTATGGAATGTGCCAATCACAAAAGTGACCTATTTTATGGTTTCTATGGTTAAGGGTGACATAATTTCCTGACTTATATTTTTTCAAAGGGGTTTAATAAAAGAAAAACATAAACAAAAGCACAACTAAAAAGAATTACAATATCAGCTGGGTTTTGTTTTAGATTGGAAAGGATTATTTCATTATCAAAAATTCTTATTCTTATTCATTTAATTTCTATTAGTATTTTAACACTTGATAAAGGTAGTGCCGAAATTTTGTTTCGCATAAAAATTTATTTTTTGATCTACTGCTATAATGAAAATAAAATAAATGTTATTATTATTTATTATTATTATTATTATTATTATTATTATTATTATTATTATTATTATTATTATTATTATTATTATTATTATTATTATTATTATTATTATTATTATTATTATTATTATTATTATTATTATTATTATTATTATTATTATTATTATTATTATTATTATTATTATTATTATTATTATTATTATTATTATTATTATTATTATTATTATTATTATTATTATTATTATTATTATTATTATTATTGTCATAGTAGAGAAGATTATACAAAATGATAATCTTTCGTATCAAATTACTGCCTTATATGAAATAGATTCTTTGACGATAAAATGTAATGAAATACAGATTTAATAAGAAATCAAATATTTTTTTTATTATTTTACATGAGCTTATAAAAATAAATTTAGGCTAGATTTAAATTTACCAAAGTGATTGAATTTTGACAGAAAATTGCCCAAAATGTTATTAAAATAGTGAAATTGTAAACATTTTATAAACAGCTATAAGTTTTCAGAACTCCATATTGCCTATTTAGTTCCATTGATAGATTACTTAAATGTTTCTACTTTACCGTTGACAGTAAAATACACATTTTCCTTAATACACTTTTATTTTAGGAAAGCCTTGTCACAGCTGAGGAGAATATACGTAAACTATTAGAAGTTGTTAAAGTTGCCAAATCAGCATCATCTGGACATAGCGCCTTACAAGGTCTACGGTTGGAAAGGTTTGAGGAAGACCAGACAGAAATTGAAAGGTTGAGATCCCAAATTCATGAATACTCACAGCGAACCATCGACTTAGAAAGAGCAATTGTTGAAAAAGATTTCGATATTTCCAGAAATAAAGAAGTAATTGATTTAAAAATTCATAAAAATAAAGTAATAAAGCCTTTGAATTTTTGGCTCAGGAATCACCAGGATTCAAGAACCCTAAACTTTTTTCATTTTCTTTGCCTTTTATAAATTGTTTTCCTTTTCAATTCCCTTTATTGTCATTTCAGACAAGGAATTTATAAAAGACTTTGTTAACCCTTAACATTTTATGCAAGTGACTTATTTAACCAAAATAACTAGAAAAATGTTTTTTCAGTTTGTGTTACCAAGAAGTGTATGACCCACATGTTTTTCTTTTGTGCATATCACAGAAATCAACCAAAACTCAATAGAAATATCAGTAAAATCTTTTATTCTTTTGGTCAAATTTGAACAGTTTTCTTTTCATTATCTTTCGTTATGGGCTATTATTAGAATTACAAGGTTCTGAATACGGGTGATATAAGAACTGAAAACATACGTAACAAAAATACGCGATTAAGTGAAATATAAATACATCAATTCACAAAGTCATATCGAAAATATAGGCTGTTAAACGCAATTAAATTCCAATCCTCTTCTAACATTTATTTATTTTATACAAAATTCAAATTCAAAATTTTCTCTTCAAATCTGAAATTTAAACAGCTGAGGTGTTGAAATTATTAATATTGATATAGTTATCGATCACAAATATAATTAATTTAATTTAAAATACTTTAATATAATTTACAATAATATGATATTATTTATTATAAATTTTAATATACAAATTTAACACAAATAGTTACTTTTTAACTAGCAGATCACACTTATAACATTTAAACTATATTATTTTTAAATATGAGTTATAGAACTCCTTATATAAGCTATTAGTTTATTAAACCTTACTAGTACGAAAGGGTGCATGATATTTGCTTTATTCTCACTCTGACATAATTTAATTCTACACAACAAAATCTTTTGATCTTTTGTCAGAATTAAAATAAATAAAATATCATAAAAATGTAAACCGATCAAAGGAGACCAAAAAATGAAAGATTCATGATACGTATATTTTGATCCTCAAAGATTTGTTTTGACTGCAACTCTTTTTTCACATTGCAAAAGCGTGTTTTTCAGTAAGTATTTGAGACTCCAAAGAAGTCTTAAAGAAAAGCCTGAACTAAGATTGCTACACCACCTTCACCAATAAAATCAAGGTCATACGATGCAAGCCACAAAACGAGGATCTTTATTAGCAACACATAATTTCGAACACATGAAGTAATACCAAAATTGGATCACCCATCATACTACCAAGATCTTGAACCTATTGACATTTGGTGGTTCAATCATCTGTAAAAATGTGAGAAGTATAGTATTTGAATCAAAGCAATATTTGAAGGAAAATGTGGAAAAATTTCTTTCGATAAAGAAACAAAAATTATTCTAAAAAGGTTTTAAATGGATGGTAGATCGTTAGGAGAAGGTGAACCAATGTTAATGAAAGTTATGTGGAGATCATAAATATATGTCTTGTTGATAATAATTAATTTGGTTCCACTAACTTTATTTCAATGAGAGTCCAAGGACCTTTTAGGTCTTATTAATATTAAATTAGTACAAAAAAGTAATATTTAATAAATGTGTATTTTCTATACACTATTTGACATTTACTCTCAATTAAGAGGGTCTTTATACCATTTTGAACCTGGTTCCTAATTTAATTTGTACAGCCAGGTCCGAAAAAATACTAAAATATGGAGGAAAATCCTAATATTGTGAAGTTGCAGAAATATTCATAGAAAATAAACATGAAAATTCCAGGAAGTGAGTGATAAAACAATCAAGCTCGTCAAAAATAAATGATCACGATTATCCCGAAAATATTTGCTCAAGTCAAAAATTAATTAATTATTGGGTAAAATAATTGATTAATAAATAATTACAGTTAGAGAGACAATTCGGAAAAGTACAAAACTGATTCTCAATCACTAATTATTTGTTTTCAAAATAACTAATTGTCAACAATATGCTGTACACTCGCAAGGAAATGTCTCTGACAGAGCCCCCCCCCACCCCGTCACCCTCTTGCAAGAATAAAACAAATTCCAATTAAATAGCTAATATTATTTAAATTTAAACTAAATTAATTAAACATAATTCGCGAATTAATTTTGTTAAATATATAAATCATTTATATTTTAATATATTTTGTTTACAAGAGGTTGATTGTGCGTGTTAAATTTTGTCTTCTATGAACTCACATGACATTTCCTGGATTCTGGAGAATTGAGATACATTTTATGACTTTTTACCATAAATTAGTTATAAAAAATCATATAAAAAATCATAATAAGGACATAAAATTTTTTTTTATGTCAGAAAATAAAAAGAAATCAGATTCGAAAATCAAAAAAAGTTATAATAATAATAATTGTTAGAAGTCATTACGCAACAATATTTATTTAAGATATATCTGAAAATACTATTTATAGTGTTGACAATTACATAAGCTGGAAAAGCGAGTATTATTAGTTTAAGAAATATTATTGATACAGATCACATGCACAAAGTATGCAGAATACTTATTTCATTTCATTTCACACACAAACATTTCCCCAACTGTCATCAAAAACAAGGTCTTATCTTTAATAAATTTATTTATAAATCATTATGAAGTCACCTTACAATAATAACAATAATAATAATAATAATAATAATAATAATAATAATAATAATAATAATAATAATAATAATAATAATAATAATAATAATTGAAAAACGCCAACTGCATATTCTATATAACATTTCACTATATATTTCCACCGTTTATCAATCTTCTTCAGGCTAGAAATCACATTTACAAAATCTAAATGAAAATAAGAAAATTTAAACAAATTAATTAATAATCATCGTAATCAACTCGTATTACAAAATATAAAATTATTTTAATTTAAAAAATAAATATTAAACATTCATTTTAAATAAAATTTTAAATAAAATTTTAAATCTTAAATAAAAGTTTAAATCTTAAAATAAGAGATAATTTTAAAATTTAAAATTATTTTTACATAACATCACAAACGAAATAAATCAAATACATCATATACATAATTCACATTTAATTGCTTAAATTCTCTGAAACCCTCGGAATAATATAATACCAACATACATTTTGGTTCTATGTGTTTTGATCGATCTTGTTCACCTTTCAAACTTGACAACTTACTAATTTCCGCGTCAATAAGAATATTACCTCCATACAAAGCAGTACAACAATCATGAGAATTTATCACGCACTTATTCACAGTTTTTTTTGTCATACGCTCAAGAAAAGATTTAGAATATCCATTTTTAAGTAGCAATGCAACCAACAAGTCCACACTTCTTACTGAGTTAACAAACGAGGAAGATAAAGACCATGCGCGAAATAATCATCCTCTCATTATATTTCCGTTTGATAGGCTTTTCCTTCCATTAAATAAGAAAATCCAAAAAAGCAATCGTCAACATTTAGAATAAACCGTCGAAATATATTGTGATATGTTATATAGAATATACAGTTGGCATTTTTCAATTATTAAAACCTTGCCTTCTTTCTATGATTAATAAAATTAATAATAATAATAATAATAATAATAATAATAATAATAATAATAATAATAATAATAATAATAATAATAATAATAATAATAATAATAGTAATAATAATAATAATAATAATAATATTTATAATAATAATAGTAATAATAATAATAATAATAATAATAATAATAATAATAATAATAATTATAATAATAATAATTATTATAATAATAGTAATAATAATAATAATAATAATAATAATAGTAATAATAATAATGCTTGTTACCGAATTTTCGATTTCTTTAAAAGTCATTTGGTTGATAAAATATTTGCAATTATTATCACGGTAAATTATATTTCTTCACAAATTTCGTTGGTATTACAAACAAAACTTTCTTTCCATTTTTGTTAATTGTTATTATTATTATTGTTGTTATTATATTTATTGCTAAGGCTATGTAAATTGGCAAGATATAAATATTAAATTTAAAAATGTGCAAAGGAATCAAAAACCAAAATTTGACAAATATTCAAAATTAAAAATGTGAAAATTCGAAAAATCAATATTTCTTTTGGGGGCAGGTAAGAAATTTAAAGATAAATACTAATATAATAATTTTAAATCGACGATATTTAAGAATTACAAACTAGTTAATTGAAATACACTAATTAAATTTTCTCAAAAAATAAATTCCAATAATTGATTTATGTTTCAATTTGCATTATAGCGGAATTTATCTGAACTTCGCTTGGTGTAAGAGATGAAATGGTCCAAATGAGAAATGCATGCATTTGTTTTTCATTGTTTTCAAAATATAACTAAACATTTATTTACATTTAGCAAGGAGAACTGTTAAACCAAGAAGTTCAAAATCTTCGTCAAGAAAATGAACACATTCGACAAGACATTCAACAAACTCAAACTCTTCAATCTTTAGTTGATACAAAAGTAAATTCCATGTTTAATCCTTATTATTATATATCTCTTAAATTTATCTTAAAAATTACTTTGTTAATTTAAATATTCCTCTAGTTATGGAAAGTTGAAGGAAAAATTTATCAACAACGATTAACCAATCTCCTTACCATATTTGTCTTGTATTCAGACTCGTACTAAACTAACTGGTGATGCAATTAAACCAGTAACAGTTGGTTTTCTATAAATTTCTGTTTTTCACTTAGTAAATCAAGAAACGAAATTTTGGAATTAATTTCCTCTTCAACTAGTACAAACCTGATTCCAACTTTTAAATACCAGAAGAATATTATCTACACAATGTTTTTATGTCTTAAGTTTATTTATGTTACAATTTATAAAATTACTATAAATTTGACATAACAACCGAAGCCAATGTCGGAGCTAAGGAAAATCAAATAGGAACACCATCAATCTGTTTTTAACATTTAGTTAATTTATCAATTCTATTTCTATATCAGACAAGTAAATAATAAAATAAGCCTTTGCTGCAAAGTAATTATTATATTTTTTCATCAATTTAGTAAATACTTTGCATCAAGGATTTATTTTATTATTTATTTGTCTGATATTTTAATTTATGCTGCTTCCAAGCAATTACAGTTTTATAAATTCTATTTCTAATAACACGATTTTGGTCAAACTTAAAAATTCGTTCTTTATCACTCGTCAAAGCAATGTCACTAAAATTTAACAGTGTATTTTCAGCATTAAATGAGCACACTAAACAATTTCCTGTGATTTTTTAATTTCGTTATTTTTATATCTATTCAGAGCTATGATTATGATGTGAATTTTAAGTGGAAGATTTAACATACAGATAGTTCCTCGTCCATCTAGCATCATTTCGGGGTGTTAGTGAACTGTCACCTTGTTCTGTGAGGATTTTCAATAAATAATTGGTTAAGTCTCTGCCAGCTAAATCCATTCAGAAAATTTCTCGAAGTGATCCATAACCTTCGAAAATTGGGACATAATTTGCTAATACATGTTCAGATTGCAAAACAATACCAGTAATACTCCAAGACTCATAGAAAGAAAGAACAACGCGAGAAAATTCCACAACTTTGAAACTCAATAAACAATTATTAAAAATGGCAAATATATCTATTGCCTAGCATCTGTATGTGCACTCAACACAACATCAAAAAAATTCAACTATGGTGCACACTGACCCGACAACCGAAATTGAACACACTTATTACCCCAATCTTATCACTAAAACTTGCTTAACAAGATAATTTCCTCTCATTTTCTTCAGTTTTCAGAGTTTATCGGTGAATAATTCTCAGACATCCTCATAAAATAACTGAAAAGGAGTTTCTACTGGTATCAATGGTATTACAAATTTGGCCGTTTTCTGAAGCTTTAGAAAAGTTATTTAATAAAATTATTGTAAGTGAAAATGCTAAAATTGTTACAAACTCTTCAAAAATTCGTGATATGTTCAATAATAGATCTAATACTTTTTGGTGTATGTTCTGATCTCGTAAATATAGTTTTATTTGTAATGGGTGTAATTCCATATAAAGTGGAAGAACTGCGCGCCATTTCTTTACACGAATTAAAGAGCATAATCGATTGAAAAGTTAAAAGTGACATTTCCAAATTTAAAGTGTTATCTAAGAGTTTCAAAAGCTATTCAGAACGTATTAATTGAGAAGTCTTGACAAAACCATTTAATTCAAATATCAACAAACAAATGTATTATTCATGTGGATTTGGAGAGTTTTTAAATAATGTTATGAAATTATGTAATTCCTAATAAACCTATAAGTATAATTGTTTTATTGAAGTTGTTTGGTACCTGATGATGAAAGCTGAGCTGTCAAAATAAATTGCAAAAGTATATTTTGAATTGTGTTGTATTCATCTGGTATCAATTACCAACGCAAACCTTGGTATTAGTGTATTACTTAAAACTAACTGTTTAAAAAAACCAAAGTTTTACAGAAAGTAAAAAATTACACTATAATAAAATTTAGACATCTGCGATTGCTAACAATCGTGTCGGCTATTGAGAGTCCCAAACGTCTAATCCGAGTAAACATATTAATTAAGAAATATTTATTTGTTAAAAAGCACTTTTGAGCCAAAGTTTCCATTGAAAATGAGATCCGACTACCAACTGTAACTGCACTTTAGTGTTTAGGAATAAAATATTTCTTCACACAATAATATATATATATATGTATATCTAACTTGAAAGACAAAGTGTGTGCACTCCCTGAATTACTAGGTCGAGGTTGCTTTTAATAATGCTTTGTTTTTCATTTAAAACATCCTATAACCGTTTTAGAAAAGATGAATTTCTTATTTTGCGACCTCAGGCCCATCCATTCGTCATAGAAAATAAAAAGAAAAGATATCCCAAGGTTTCTTCACGGATGTGTGTGAAATACCCAGTTTATTACTATTGTATTCTGACTCCGTAAATAACTTAGAATTTCTGCAGTAGTTTTAACATATTTAGATTTATGTATGTTTCGCTGTTTTTATCATTACTTAGTTAATTATATGTTACAGTTAAAGCATAAATTTAAGTCAATGCATACAATCACGAGGTAGTGTATACAACTAGTTACACTCGACATTATTATTATTATCATTATTATTATTATTATCATTATTATTATTATTATTATTATTATTATTATTATTATTATTATTATTATTATTATTATATTTGTAAATGAATCCAAGGAATCAAATAATTAAATATTATTTATTAAAAACATTCTTAAACAAAACGAAACCCAAGAAGATGAAAACTATTTTAAATATTGAAATATAAAGAAAGCGGAATTTTTTAAAACCCTTTCACCATGATTCAAGCTTCAACCTTCAAATGAGCAAGGAAACATATTCGGATGTCATCACATTTAATACTCTTAAATCCTTCTGAAAACAAATTAATTGAAATTTGTTTTAAGGAATCAAAAATCCTTACCCTTGAAAACGAGATCCGCTTACTTGAAGACGAGTTAGCCCGAATGCGAGACGAAGAGCTCATTACGCCAACAACATCAGTGAATGGAATTGATGATTATGAAAAGAACATGAGATCGACTGTCAGACCCCACGAAAGACTGATGAAATCAAAGGTAAAAGATATTGAGTTTCTTCAGGGTTTGTTATATAATTATATTTGCAGCTAGAAGCATTGAGCTGTGAAATATCAAAACGAGATTCAGAAATCTATTCTCTCCAGTCGAGATTGGAAATGGCTGAGAAACAACATCAAGATCAAAACCATCACATAAATGTGTTGAAAGAACAAGTAAAAACACGAGAGCACAAAATATCAATGATGATGGCGGACGTAAGGCTTTATTTGAACACTAAATTTACCATTGAATCTTAATGTCTTCTTTTAAACAAATTATATATATAAATTATATTATATAAATTTCTAATATAGTCTACAAACTTTCTACTTTTCTCTCTCATCCTATTAAATGATTGCAGGTAATTACTGCAAAAAATAGATTTAATTCAAAATATTAAAAAAGAATTTCAGGGTTAGCAGAAGGAGGTTATCAAAATCGTAATTTTTCATTAATTGAAGAAATATCGTAAAATTATAATTTATCAAATTATATAATAATTAGTCAGTTTTATCCTCCGCTTCACAGTAAACTGATATATCAGATCTATGATTACAGAAAACTAGAGGTTTAAATTTGATGGCAAATAGAGCCGAATGAGTTATTTTTGTTTTTTGAAAGTAATAATAATAATAATAATAATAATAATAATAATAATAATAATAATAATAATAATAATAATAATAATAATAATAATTGAGAGAATTTTATTTATTTAATTAATTAAAGTGATTAATAAAATTAATTAATTAACTTTACTTACCAAAACCTATATGTCAGACACCTAGTGAAAGATCTTTTGGAAAGCTCATTTATAAAGAATTACTGATGAATATGTCAAAAAGAAACAAAAACTATTATTTTACTGCAAAAAGGAAATTGAAAATAAAAGGTATTGTTTTAATAAAAGACAATAGAAATAGTAAGGAACATGACATGTGGTTTTGGTATGCGGAAATACAATAAGTCAATTGAAGATCGTTATTAAGAAACATTGAATGACTTTAGGCTTTTAAACCAGAGCGGGTGAGAAAATGTTATTTAATTAATTAATTAATTAATTAATTAAAAAGAATAATTAAATGAATTTTTTTTTAACATTCTAATGAATAACAAATTAATTTAAGATTGTGCGAGTGTATGTTGTTGTTTGATGACTTTTGTTGAATACCTTATTTATACATTACTACATTGAACGGTTGTCATCGGAAATCATTTTTTTAATAATATTAATAATTAAAAGATAACGCCAATAAAAAACCTTTCGTACGATATATTTCGATAGCACAGCTATCATCTTCAGGTACTCAAAACCAACTAAAAATATTATGAATTAACATTTAATTTAAACAAATTATTTTTTATTAATTTAATTTTTTAATAAATAAATATTTTTAAAAATATATTTTAAATTAATTTTAAATTTAAAATTTTTTACTTATATTCTAATTTTTAAAAATTAATGTAATTTAAAATTTTCAATTATTTTAATAATATTAAAAAAACAAACATGATTTAACATACGTAAACTATTTAAAAACATTCAAATCATTCGTAGTCACAGCACTCTGCACATTAATCTTTGGGTCCAATGACCTTATCAGCAATGCTTCACATATCACTCGTTCCCAATAACTATTAAAACTTCTCAACAAAATTCTAAAATCAAACATTCCTATATCACTTTTACAGCCTCTATTGTGTTCACTAATATTGGTCAAACACTTCAATCGACAATGCTCTAAAACTCGAGTACAGAGATGACGGGAAGTCTCTCCAATGTATGTGGCATTACACCCATTACATGTAAATTGATAAACGAGATCAGAACACAATGAAACCGGAGTTTTTGATTTATTAATAAACATATTGCGTACCTTACACGAAATAGAGACGATCTTATACTCTAAATTTCCTATCAGTTTACCCAACTTCCTCTTATAATTTGTAAAGCCTTCAGAGTAAGGCAATACTAACACATATTTAGGCTCAATTTTTGTATATCCATTTTTACAATCACCCAGATCAACACTCAATTCACACCCATCCGACAAATTACATTCAGACTTTCCACAACATGGATCCTTAGGATTTTTAATTAATTTATCAACAGTTTCTTTTATCATCAACAATAAAAATGATTTAGAATATCCATTCTTTATCAACAACTCAACCAATTTATCCACACCTTTTACCGAATTAGCAAAAGTAGAAGATAAAGCCCATGAACGATAAATCAATCCTTTCACCATATTTCTCTTATACTTAAATTCACAAAAGCTTTCTGGAGAAGTATAAAGACCAGTATCAGTTGGTTTTCTATAAATCTCTGTCTCATACTGTTTATCTTTGCGTTGAATTAACAAATCCAAAAACGCAATTGATGACTTTCTCTCCGTTTCACATGTGAATACAATGTTTTTATGTAAACTGTTCATAAAATGCAAAAACGGTTCTACATGTTTCTGGTTTTCAAATACAAGAAAAATATCATCCACATACCTTTTATAAACAAAAGGTTTTTCAAATTGGAAAGAAGCAAATTTCTTTTCCAAACTAACCAAAAATATTGATGCCATCGTTGGTGCTAAAGGGGAACCCATAGCGACTCCATCTATTTGTTGATACCATTCATCATTGAAAAGAAAATTGACATTTGAAGTAGCAAATTCAAGAAGTTTTCGAAATGCCCTTCTATCCAAAATGTGATGTTCCGAATCATTTTCATTCCAATTAATTTAAAATATATTTTTAAAAATATTTATTTATTAAAAAATTAAATTAATAAAAAATAATTTGTTTAAATTAAATGTTAATTCATAATATTTTTAGTTGGTTTTGAGTACCTGAAGATGATAGTTATGCTATCGAAATATATCGTACGAAAAGTTTTTTATTGGCGTTATCTTTTAATTAAATCGTTGCCAAATTTATTTAATTAAATATTAATAACATTAGAGTTTTTGAATTAATAAAATATAATAGCTATAATAGTTATATTATGGAAACAATTAATACTAAAAGCAATCTGGCAAATAATAATAATAATAATAATAATAATAATAATAATAATAATAATAATAATAATAATAATAATAATAATAATAATAATAATAATAATAATAATAATAATAATAATAATAATAATAATAATAATAATAATAATAATAATAATAATAATAATAATAATAATAATAATAATAATAATAATAATTATAATAATAATAATAATAATAATAATAATATTAATTTTGTATCGTTAAGGTTGAAGATTTTCGTAAGAGATTAAAAGAAAAAGAAACTCTTTTAGAAAAGAAAAGTCAAATCCTAACCAGCAGTCAGACAGAGAAACATCAAACCGAATCAGAAATACTGGATTTGAAAGATCAGTGCGAAATGAAAGATAAAAAAATATCTCTGCTTCAAAGAAAAGTTTGTTTGTTTGTTTAACAAATATTTATTTTATATTATATTTTAATTGATATCCGATTACATTCGAAAACATTAGTTAAGAGAGCAGTTGTTAGTATATTAATTTAAGCAATTTTTTTATTTTGATAAAAGCTTTAAAAAATATTCAGAAATTGAGATTAATTTATCAAAATAAGTAATTTCACTTTTTTCTTTCCTTAAATATAATTTTTGGTTTTATGAAACTCAATATCAGTATCCCATACAACCTGGTAACGTACCTTGGAGGACAGGCAAAGGCTATACTTTTAATTCATATAACTCAATTAAATGAAGGCTCATTTATTTAAGACCCAGCGTGGGTTTCCAATCATAAAAATGTATAAGTTATTTCCGTGAAAATACAGTGACTCCATGTATATCATGATATAAATCAAACATAACTCGGAATTGTGTGGGAATATCAAGTTGTAACAAGTTTCTGTTAAATAACGCTATTGGAGCAATCCGGTAGCAATTGTTCTGTACCATTAAAATTTATTTACATGTAATACATTTTGTATATTATACAATTAAATAATCTTTAGGAGGTGGTGGCAAATCAAATTGTGTCTTAAGGGGGCAATGGTTAAAAAAAGCTTGAGAAACACTGATTTAATGAATAAATTGCCGATAATAATAATTAAACAAAATCTGAAATAACTTGAATTCTATATTAAAAATTAAACAAATTTTCTTACACTCAGTATGATATATTATAAACGACCCTTCAAAGATATTTAATGATATGTCGTTTGGAGTATTTACATACTACGCTCCGGAGTCTAATTGGATGCCAGTTGACTACCTGAAATGAGCTTCTCCCTTTTATCCAGTAGACGGCCATCTGCTTGACCAATCCAGTTATCTTTTCCATAAAACAGGACGGCTTGTGTTTCGATAGGATAATTGTTTGCCATCCATAATCCTTCACAAGCACGAACGCCATCATTTTCAGGAATAAATGCCAAAGATACTAACACGGGTATTTTTTATACAAAAACATCTAAGACATGTCATTTTTAAATAATAAATGGAAATGTATTGCGAAACGCATTAGTGGGACATATGAAAAACTTCAGCGATTTTTAAGGTAAACCTTTAATCCTAAAATATAATATAAAAAAGTCATATATTTAATTACTAAAGATGAATGTAAATTGTGTTTTGTTAAGAAAGAAGACAGTGAAGTAAGTTCCTATTCACTCGATTTTCTTCATATTATATTATTTAGTTGCCTCTACTATAAAAATATACATGGAGTACTGAACTAGGAGTCTTCAAAGTCTTACATATCATTTTATTAAAAACTATCATCAGATCAGGATCTTGATTTCTTAGTATAAATTTACAATATTATATTAACTTTTTGTTTAACTAAGGTCAGATTTTAGTGTTAAGTATATGTATACTGATTAATAATATGATTATTGTTTTAAATATGCAAAATACTAAAATAAGATATCAAGGAGAATATAAATGACATAATTTAAGGATTACAAGATTTTAAATATCACGTCAACAATGTGACACTATTTGTCAGTTCACTGTATATATAAAATAACACTTGAAAAAAGCAGTTTCGAAAATTTGTGTTAACAGCAAAAACAATATTGACCAATAGGTAAAAACTAAATGAGAATAAATTGCATTCTAAATCAGCAATATAAATTCAAGAAATGCTGTTACGTAACAGGGAAAATAAAGCAAACAAATATGAAAATTATTTTCTAGAATAATTTCAGATATTATTTCATGATAAAATGCAATTAATAAGTCAAACAAAAAAAAATTTATTTGAAAACAAATACGCTTAAATGTTTACAATGAATTAAAATTGTCAACAATTGTCCCCTCCAAACACTTGATCAGATAAGGACGATTACTAAAACAAAAAATTATTTTAAACAGATTTTTTTCTCGAAATTTGATATTTATTTATGATACATTTTATTGTTTTCTATAGCTATCAAAACAATTGTTCATTGTAAAAATTTTGACAATTTATCTATTTTTAAAATAACTTAAATAACTTATAAGAATTAAATTTATTTTGTTTAAAAATTAATCAATTATTAAAATATTAATTGTTTTTAACAATATATATTCTTATACTAAAAAATATTAATATTAATTTATTAAAACAATTTAGATTCTGTAACAAAATTATTTTGGGAAAACTATTTGGTTAAAATATTTTAATTTATCATAAATATAATTTGTTAGTTAAAACAATTTTCTACATTGTAAATAGTCAGAATAAATATTTACATTTTTTTTATTTTCTTGTTTTATTATAAGAAAAAAAATTTACAATTCTTCATTTTGTAAAGTTGGAAAAAATAATAATTAAACATAATATAAATGTTAGGAGAAATTTGTAACCAGAAAATCTTTTGACAACTGAAACTATTCAATTGTAAATTTATAATTTTGTTTTAATCAGTAGATTATTCTTGAAAACATTTTTCTTGTTTTTAATTAATAATTTTAAATCCTCATGTTATTATTATTATTATTATTATTATTATTATTATTATTATTATTATTATTATTATTATTATTATTATTTTTATTATTATTATAAATTTAATTCTTTTACAGAGACTATTTGATTAACTATTATTTTCTATATTAGAAAAATATTTTTTTAACAGTGGAAAAGGAATTTTTAAACATCACTTTACTGGTATAAAAAGGTATTTGTTTGACTTTGCTAATGTAAAACTGGACTTCATGAGGAATGGGTTTTTATTGTTTGCATGAAAGTTTTTGAAAAGCACTAAATATTTAAAAATAATAATGAGTAGCGTAATTATAAATAAATTATAATAATATTTTCTTTCGATTTATTCTTGTTCTAAAATTGTTTTAAAATTAATTTTTTTTAGGGAAGTATAATCTGTGTGAAAGTATTCCTTTACCATTCTTTTTTTCATTTTTCGTTACTCTAAATATGAATAGCATAGTTTAATTACTGGGCTACTAAAGTTTCAATTTGATCTTTTAACTGGTCAATTGCTATGTAAGCTTTTTTACAATTCTTTAGGAATACCTAATTTTCAAAGCATCAAATTTACATAACTGGTGAAGTTCATACAAATCCGTAACATTCTCAACAACTTTGTCCATCAGATTCATTTTGATATTTTAATTTTCCTTTTAAAATCTACCACGTTTTTGCAATTTTAAACAGATGAGTTTTAAAAATTTAAAAATTTCTAATTTAACAGACAAATTAAATTTGTTAATCTCTTAAGTCAAGCATCACCAAATTGCATTCAGCTCTAACTTTCTCTTTATATTCCACAAAATATAACCGCATTTATTCAGCTTATTGGGGTTGTTTAAATGAATGTATGAAAAACTATGTGCAAAATAATTTTAAAAATTAAAATTTCCTAAGGGTCACCCTGTTCTTATTATAAAGCTAAAGCTTTTATTTTGTAGATGAAAATTGGAATAATTGTAATTTTGTGCTTCAAATAATACTTATTGTTTTGAGTTTGTTATTACAACCGAGAACAAGATAAGCCCTACCGAATAGTAACATTAACTAAGCACACTAGTAGAAATAAGCTAGGTGCACCAAAGCTCATAAATTATGTGTGACAAGAACACACATTATGAGCAGATGGTAAATTAAAATTTATATTTTTCATTAAATTTAATTTTTTTTAAATATTTTTAATTTTTAATGTTAATAATATTTTTATTTGAATTAAACTTTCGTATTTATAATGCATTTCAAATCAGTTATGATTAATTTTCAAAACCGTTACGATAAGTTAAATTTTTATTTAAATACAGATTTTAAAGCTTTTTTAAAATGTTTTCACTCATTAATATGTTACGGTGAAATTTGTTTCATGTGATTGTAATAATTTTCTACTTATTCCATGACTTCGATAATTCTTGTTTTATCAATTTCTAAATTTCCAAAAAATTTATTTTTAAATTATAATAAATTCAATTATTAATTACTGTTTTTCCAATAACATATATGTGAATATGTGAATGTGTTTGTATTTTATTTATCTCACCAAAATTATTTTTCTGCTTTTCTATAATAAATGCACGTATTTGATGCCGATTGCACTTAAATTTTGTCATTATTTCAGATGGGTGTGTATTTTTCTATTTGTAAATTTTGCCTGTGTTATAAAAACCTGCGATTTCTGTCAAAAATTCTGTGAATTTTTTTAGAACCACATTTTTGTTTCACTTTTAAAATTGCAACATAGCTTACACCAGCGGTGGCCAAACATTTTATATGGTAACTCATATTTTTTTAGTGGAAATAAATTTGACCCCCTTTAGATGCAGCATGAACAAAAATTGAAAAGTGCAAAACAAAATTATATGTATTAATTATATGTATTATATGTATTATTAAATTATATGTATTATAAACACATATTATTAAATGTAATTATTGTCATAATATTTATTAACATTGGTTATTATTAGTTTGAAGGATGTGCATGAGTATTATCACTAATGGTGTCCATTCTTGGTTTTGTTGTTGAAAGTGCTACTTTGATAAAATAATTAGGCATGGAATTAACCGTACTTTAAAAAATTCGAAATGATCTTTAAAAAAATGTAATTTGATGATATAATAATTATTTTTGAGTATTAAAAAAAGATTTTTGTGCGTTATAAAAATTAAACGAACTTAAAACAATAACATAAGTGATAGTTATTTAAATATATTTGTAATTTATATTAGATATTTGTGCTTTATAAAAATAAGAAAGTGAGTATTAAAATTTTAAATTGGACAATTATATTTATGATTCTTAAAAAATTTGTTTGATATTTATAAATATACTTTTGATATTTTTTATGTTAAAAGTTTAATATTTGTGAAGCCAACTTCATTACTGTTAGTAATTGAAGGTAAGATTTATATTTAAATTCGAAATGAAGAATTAATTAATGGAAGTTGTGATTGCCCTAGCTTTTTTAAAAACTATGTTTGTAAACATATTGTAGGATTGGCAATTAGAAAAAAATTAGTTTTCCCTCCCGCAGAGGCAAAATGTATCCCCATTGGAGTAAAACGCAAGAGAGGGAGACCCTCAAAGACGATAAAAGCACTGATTATTCAGTAATTTTAATTTTTGTTTGTATCACTTTCTATAAATTTTTTTTTGTTCCATCTTGCTGTTTGTATTCAAATAAAATTATTCATATTGTACTCGTACACTAATTATGTTTTAATTTCCACTCATTTCGTCCATATACTTGTGTTAGACGCTTCATTTAGTAAGAAGACAAAACATTTAAAGTAGAGTGAAGAACATGCACTCCTGTTACTAAAATTTTATTTGCAATGATAAATTTATTTTAATATTTAAATAAATATTATATATATTTTTTACTTCTCTGTACAATATATAAATGATCATTTATTTTAAATAAATAACGAATCGAATTTATTTTGCTTATAAATATATAAAAATGATCAAATGTTTTTTTTAAGTAGCAGTATTTAATTTTTTTATTATCATTTCAAATTATAAATGGTCACTTATAATGTTAGTTTGGCAAAATAAAATCAAAAAGAGCAGGGAAATAAAATAAATATCATAAGATTAATATTAAGCTCATTTCTTTTTTATAAAGTACATTTATCTATTTCAGTTTACAAAGTTATTTTTTAAAGCAAATTTATAAAGTACAAATGGTTTTTTTTGTATTCACTTAATATTATTCCAAATAATTATTGCCCTTTTATACTCATATGTAGGAGTTTTTCTTTACTCTACCCCATCTGTGGTTTGTGTATGAAATTACAATGCTACACTTTTTAAATATAATTTTAATCAAATAATAGGTACATTACTTACTAAAAATAAATTAATAAATAATTTTTTATGTCACAATCTCTGAACTTTCCATTAAAATAATATTAGAATTTTAATTTTTAATTATCCAAAAACAATTATTATTAATTTTAATTACGATGATTAACGACCCCCCAAAACATAATAGCGAACCCTTTTTTGTCCACCACTGGCTTAGACTTTGACTGTTTTTATCAAGTTTTTTTCCCATTATGAAATAATGTCCCTTCAAATGTTTTATCTTTCAAAGCTTTTGCGTCTTGGTCTGCTTAATAGCCAATAATACCTTCAGTTTTTCCATATTCAAACATTCTAATACATTTAGAGCACCAAAATCGACATCAATTGTATTAACATATATTTTCAAAATTTTCCTAAAAACCACCAATTTGAATTATACACTTTTTTTGATTTAAAATTACACCATAATGATATATAATCAAAAATAAATTAAAATTTTTTTTTAAAAGCTATCATGAAAAAAATTCAAAACAACTGTCAATTGTCTTTTATATCTTACCTTTTATATTTTTATTTTAATTTTTTATAAATTAATTTAATTTATTTTAGTAATCCTATTATTACAATTTTCATCCCAATTCACAATTATGGAACAAATTATATTTGTTTGATTGAATTAAAATTTTCATATCAATTGATTTAAATGTCACACCAGGGGGGGGACGTGGAAAATTTCTATATAATTGCTAAAATTATGTTTTGTTTGTTTAAATCAATTGATAAGTGCATTTGAGAATTTGGTAAACAGTTATTGTTATGGATTTTCGATATGAATATTTGGAATTCTCATTTGATTTATACGGCAGATGATGGAGAAATTTCTCTCGAGAAATTGAAAATCAGCTTGAAATAGATAAAAAAATTTCTATTTTTATTGTGGAGAAATTATGAGAAATTTTGAACAGTTGACTGACTTCGTCTCCGCTTATCACGTGGCAAAATAAGTTTTCTGAAAACAATATATCTGATTCTCTTTTTTAAGAAAATTTTGATTGTGACCTACTTATTACAATAATCTAGGTCAACAATTATAATTTTTTGAAAATCTTAAAAACTTCAAAAATTTGCATGAATTTTCTTTCTGGTCTTATTATTACTATTATTATTATTTATTATTATTATTATTATTATTATCATTATTATTATTTATTTTTATTTATTATTATTATTATTATTATTGTTATTATTATTTATTATTATTTATTATTATTTATTATTATTTATTATTATTATTATTTATTATTATTATTGTTATTTATTATTATTATTATATTATTTTAATTTTAATTTTTATTATTATTTATTATTATTATTTATTATTATTATTATTATTATTAATTATTATTATTATTATTATTATTATTTATTATTATTATTATTATTATTATTAGGTTCAAAATTTAGAAGATCTTTTAAATGATAAAGAAAATCAGCTCACAACTGCAAAATCCAAATTACTCAATTTGCATACTGAACATTCAACAACAGAAGGAACAAAAGCCGGACTTGAAGAAAGCCTCAGAGATAGAGAAAGACAATTAGAAAGGCATCATTAGATTAGTTTATAAATTAACTTTCATCTTTTCAGATTAAAAGAATCAAAAACCCGAATGGAACACGAGTTTCAGGATGAACTAGAAATGCAGAAAAAACTGGTGTCAGAAACAAAGAGTCGATTAGATAATTCGGAGCGGGAACTGCGAGAAAAAGTTGCAATGTTGAATGAGATGAGAGAGGAGTTGTCTGAGCTTAGAGCCGTTAAATTCAAACGAGAATCTGAATTAAATACCATTCAAGTTCAATGCAGTCAGAAAACCTCGGAGGTAGCCGCCTTACAGTTGGAGTTGCAAACAGTAAGTCATTTCAAAGGAATAAAGATGCCTTAAAGATCATTATGTCAAGGTCAGAAAGCAATATATCAGCGATACTGAATATAAATCCAATCATAGAATTTCAGAATTGGAATCTCAGATTAACCATTATTCCGATTCGGCCACGAGATTGCAAGGAGAAGTTGACAGATTGCTAAATATGGTGAGAAACCTGGAAAGTGAAAAATTGGAAAAAGATCGCCAAATTACTCAGCTTGAATGGTAAGAAAGAACTGTTGTAAAATCTCAAAACATAATGAACATTATTTATCCAAGTCTTTCTTATATTTATAATCTCTTAATAGATGAGTTAATAATATCATGAACACTCTATTTTGTTTAGTTCCACCGATTTCTATTCCTTTCACTTATGATTTTTGTTTCACCTTCTTTTTGGAAGTTGACTTGGAGGTGAAAGCAATTCAATATCATTTTACATTATTTTAAAGATCATTGAAAAATGTCAAAAAATATTATTATAAAATTGTATATGACAAACAACGCGCTGAATTACGTGAATGGATCCTGCACTAATTGTCTAGGTGGCAAACGTTATATGTTACTTAATGTGTGAATGCAATAAACCATTTCCAAAATGAATCTGCTATAAACATATAATTTGGAAGTCAAACATTTTTCAAAGTTCGAGTCCACTTAAAACTCTTTCATGCAACTTTTAAAAATACGATAAAAAATTTTGTGGACTTTCAATTCACTATGGCACCATGATAAAAATTTTGAATTTTTTTGACTTAAACATAAAAATATATTTTATTACATATGTTTTAGTGATTTATTAAAATAATTGAAGGAAATTTTTTTTTGCTTTCCAGTATATGCTCTTACGCCAAGTGTTTTGAGGAAATATTGCAGAAGTGACTATTTTATGATTGTAAAAAATACAAAAATTGCAATTTCCTCAGTTGTGTGATTAAATTTGTTCCGTATTTCTAACTGCATTTCATTAATAGGTACGTGTGCATGCATTGAACAGTGTTTATATATTTCTGCTTACAGCAGATTGAATTTCGAAATGGTGTATTTTGTTACAGTTCAAAAAACTATTGTCTCCTTATCTTCTAATAGTAATGTGTAATATTTAGAAGAATTCTACAAGACCATGATCTAATATCGGATGGCGTCAGTAGTAGGATTTGAGCCCGTCAGATAAAACCCCCTAGGCTTACGTAATATTACGTAATATCTGACCTCTGTCCACGCTGTTACTACCTGGAGATTGACCTCTGTCCACTCAGATTATGTGACGTGCCCACTGGTCAGTCACTACCCGGAGACACACTTATTACCTAACCCTTACTATGTCACGTAGTTGTGGACCAACAGTCCTTCTAGAACATTCCACACACGTACCTTCATGAACTTTCCACACACCTACCTTCTAGAACCTTCAGTTCTTAAACCGTTCGCACACAGACCACCGATCCGCACCGATCAGTGCCCATCATCTCTTAACACACCTACAACTACGTATACGACTAAGTCGTAGACTTAACAAAATAACTCACTAGTACTATTCATATTATTATTATACTGCTTACTTCACATAAACGTAAGAGTTTCGTTTACATCATTGATTTATGTTACTTGCATGTGATATATTAAAAAATTATATTTACATGAAATTTTCAATTGTTAATTATATTATTACATAAAAAAATAAACATAATAAATTAACATCAAACTCGTCTTAAAATAAATATTCAATCTAAATTATTTAGCTTACTGGTTATTTTGTTAGTAGTATATTACGTAATAATTCTATCAAAATAATCATTAAACTTTAATAATTTTCATGAAAATTTAAGTTTACAACAATTATAGTATATTGATAGTTTATTTAATTAAAAATAAGTCACTCAAAACTTAAATTTGAACACTGGATTTACAAAATTCAATATTTTAAGAAAATAATTCATAAAGCTTAAAATTTCAACTTAACTAAATGTAAAAAATTAAATTATACAAGATTTACTTTACCAATTTCTATAAAATTTGAAATTTACAGTAAATAAAATATACAGATTTATATTCTATTAAAACATTTAATTTTAAAAATAAAAAAATAATTCGCCCACGATAGGATTTGAACCCCTGACTCAACGAATTATTACCGACACCAGACTGTTACAAGTCTCATTTTATTACCCAAATTTCTAATAATAATAATAATAATAATAATAATAATAATAATAATTACAAAACAATAGAATTAAAAGACAAACACATTTTTAAGACAACATTTATTTAAATAAAAGCTTCAATATCTTCCAGATCAGTGGCATTGATACCTAAATAATGTCCGAATGCAAAACTTTTGTTTTTACCTACCCATTGACGTTTATCATCGTTGTTACTTAAAGTAATTTTACAATTTTTAAACGTAAACAACTGATGATTTCTCGTCCCTATTCTCGTTTGAGGAACAGAAAAAATTGTATCGTTTCTATAACAATCAAGATAAGAAAGATGCTTTATTTCAGTTCTTTCCAAAGTAATTCCCTTTGCTTTTTTACTTTCAGTTTCACCTAAAAGACTATAGCATTTTGGTCGTAAAAAACCCATTCCTTATAATCAAGTCCCTTACTCTCATCTTTGACTTTACCTATTACTGAGTCAAGTTTTCTTGAATACAAAGGAAGACTAGGATCATAATTCGAAGTGTCCAAAAGATTATCCAAAACCATTGCAGGTAAAAGAGTACTTAATTTACAAATTCATTCAAGTTCATTCGACTCTATAAATTATTAGCGATACCATCAACTAAATTCGTTGTAACAGCTATTTTAGATTTAGTGTTTTTATGATTGGTTTACAATTGAAAGTCACTGGACTAACTATATAAATTGATAAAGAATAATCGATCCATGAGTTTTATATCAATATTTTTTAAAAATTCACGCATACTGGATTAATTAATGCTAACAAAATTCATACAATTAATAATAAAAATGCTATTGATAATAATAATAATAATACTTTCACAATAAAAAAGACAAACAATTTTTCACACGTAAATATATTACAAACACGTATTTGGTAAACATTATCAATATCAGTCAAGTAGATACTAATGATATCTAAATAAACTTTTGTTTTTAATAAGCGCTTTGAAAATATCTAAATACTAATTAAATATTGATACCAAAACGTGTAAAATTAGATTTACATTCATTAAGAACATGCTAATTAACCGATAATTTAGGACATTAAAGCTTTATGTAACCAAAAATTGATTAAATAACCATTAAAAATTCATCAGGTCTTATGTGATACTTATTAAATATTTCAAGAATTTATGATTCAAACTAGGTATATTATAATACTTTTCGATAAATTTTTGGATAAACTATTACATGATTTGTTATAAAGTCATCTAAAAGGTTAAGAATTTTAACCCTATGTGAAGAAATAGGTAATTACTTTAACTCTAAATAATGAAAGAAGTAATAATTTTAACTCTAAATAATGAAAGAAGACACAATTTTAACCCATAAAGATGAAAGAGGTAATAATTTTAACCCTATGTGATTAAAAGTTATAACCTTATGTAAACCAATAATTACTAAATCCTAAGTATATTATAACACATGTCTTTTATAAAGAGTAGTTGCTTAATTGGTAAAAAACATACATATATTTAAAAATCGTTGACAATTTTTAAGTACCTGTTAAAAATGGTTTGAAAATATGAATAAATATTTTAATTTAAGAATATTAAATTGAAAATCTCTATTGAAATTAGATTAAAAAGTATATAAATTTGTTAATCATCGATGTAAAAAAACTCGTAAAATTATTGATTAATTAAATGCAATTGTTAATTAGAAATATTATTGGCTGAACTTATTTTTCAATAGAAAGTTTTACTTGAAAAAACATAAAAATAATATTTCAATAACTTTTCTTTAAATTAATTTTGAAAAAGTAGAAACCAAATACTTGATTTTGATTGGCTGTTACTATTTACATATTGCTATAGGCAACGACACTATTTTTCAATAAATTTAATCACTTAACTCATGTTCAAAATACTAATAAATTTATAAATATATTAAAATTATTACAGTTTTCTTGAAAATAATTTGAAAACGTACAAACTATTTTTCAATAAAACTATTATTAAACTAAAAATAAATGAAAAGTTGAATAGATTTATCGATTTATTTATTGTAATTTTTCTTGAAAATAGTTTGAAAACGTACAAACCATATTGAATTTTTCAATAAACTTATTATTTAACTAAAACCGATTGTTGAAAATACTAATAAATTTATCAATTAAAATAATTACAGTTTTTCATGAAAATAATAATTTGAAAATAAAATTATAGAATACTTGATTTTAATTGGTTAATTCTGTTTATTACCAATGACAACGACTCAAATTAATTCAAATTTTAATGTTCAAATTATTTTATAAATATTATTGGTACCGCATTGATTAGTTGATAGGAAATCATACTATTCAATCGAACATAATTTCATTAATCTTTTTAAATAAATCAACAAAACATAAGTCTTTTAAAATTATTATAATGTTGAACTTGTTGCTAATCACCGATAATTAACTTATTTTATTTAAAACTTATCCGAATATAATTGTATGCATTGTAAAACGCTACAATTACCATAATTCATTACTCTAAAGTTTCCTTATAAAGATTACTTCAATAATGTTTCCAAATTTTTACATATAAAAGTTGTAATTATAAAGATTCAAGCAAAATCAAATAGATCGACTAGAAAATTTTCATGTACAACAAATATCGGTTAAATTGACTTTATCAAATGTTTTAGGCGTGTTAGGCGATGATGGGCGAAGATGGGTGATGATGGGCGCTGATGGGCGCTGATTGGCGTGGATTGGTGCGGATCGGTGGTGTGTGTGTGAATGGTTTAAGAACTGAAGGTTCTAGAAGGTATGTGTGTGGAATGTGGTAGGTGTGTGGAAAATTCTAGAAAGTAGGTGTGTGGAAGGTTCTAGAAGGTGTGTTGGTCCACAATTACGTGACATAATAAAGGTTAGTTAATAAGTGTGTTTGCAGTGGCTATAAAATTATCTCCTTAAATAAATAAAGCAATTTTTAAAAGTAAGCTTGGCGAATTTGCATGGAACTTTATACATCGAGCTCGAACTAATACACTTAACATCAATGCAAAGTCTAATAGAAAAGGGGATTCTAGACTTTATAGGCGTTGTGAGAAAGAGGGTCAAACTATGTCTCATGCCTTACAGTCGTGTAAGATTCACCAAATACTAACATTAGAGAGACACAATGACTGTATAAAGATAATAACGAATAATCTAAAAAATCCTAATTTTATTGTCGTGGTTGACCATTCTTGTTCTCTTGTCTTGAATTCTAAACAACGCGTCGATCTTATAATAACTGATACTGAAAGAAATAGAATATTAATGATTGATATTAAGTATCCAATGAATTCTGTTTCACATTTTGACTTGACTGATAAGGCAAATATTGAGAAATATAGCTTGCTTCAGAGTGAATTACAGGTAGCCAAACCTGATTATCAGGTAGAGCTTTACACTTGTATTATTGCGGCATTAGGCTCGATTCATCCATCAACCTATGATCTGATTTGTAAACTTGGCATTGAACCACTTCAAACAGAAGGTCTGCTTAAAGAATGTGCAATAAGCAATATCCTGCACTCAGCTAAAATATGGTATTACTATGTGCACGGCATTCTACCAGACTTCTGCAATTAATTTAAAATTATGGATATTTAAACTAACTTAAACTTTTTCATTGAGATCAGAATTATTTTTTTTATTTGAAATGATTCAGACTACATTATTCGTAATTTATCTTTAAATTCAATATTATTAACTTGACTTTTGCCTTTGTAAAAGTCGTAATTGAATTTAGAAAACTTAGAAAATCAAAACAGAGCTTAGTTCGTAGTATTTATTACTGAAAAATTTAAATTTGCAATGCCGGATGACGACGCCGATGAATCACCATATCAGATCAAGCAAAAGAAAATTCAGAAGACGTCAATTACAGAAGAGACTGATTGATCAAATACTTGATAACTTACATTTGAATTCATCCTTCTCTACTACGATTGCAGTATAAATTGCATACTTCATGTTGAGCATATTCTTTTCACTGTGAAACAAACTTGTTATATTTATTAAAGTTTTAAATAGTACTAGTGAGTGATTTTGTTAAGTCTACGACTTAGTCGTAGACGTAGTTGTAGGCGTGTTAGGCGATGATGGACGATGATGGGTGCTGATGGAGGCTGATGGGTGCGGATAGGTATGGATGGGTATGGATGGGTGTGGATAGGTATGGATCAATGCGGATTGGTGCGGATCGGTGCGGATTTGTTGGTGTGTGTGTGAACGGATTAAGAATGGTAGGTCCTAGAAGGTAGGTGTGTGGAAGGTTCTAGAAGGCAGGTGTGTTGGTCCACAACTGGGTGGCATAATAACAGTTATGTAATCGGTTTGTTGGTCAAAATGACATAATAAGGGTTAGGTAATAAGTGTGTCTCCGGGTAGTGACTGACCAGTAGGCATGTGACATAATCATGAGGTCAGCTGGCAACAGTGGACAAAGGTCAATTACTAGGTAGCAACTGAGTGAACAGAGGTCATTATCCAGGTAGTAACAGCGTGGACAGAGGTCAGATATTATATAATATTACGTAAGCCTAGGGGGTTTGTATCTGACGGGCTCAAATCCTACTACTGGCGTCAGAGCTTAGCAAGAGCTTGGTGTTATGCACTTTGTAAGAATGGTAAGTAAGTTGTAATTATCGTCTACCAAAATGTGATTAAACTGTTAATATATCTCAGACACGAGAGACTAAATATCTTTAATAAATTACAAGGAATGACGAATATTTTACTTCACAGTTATCAGAAAAATAGCAATATGTATTTTTCTCTATGATAATGTGACTACCTAATAATTAGGTGTTTCTTGGATAATCCTTAAAACGCTGGTATATCTCGGATGCATGATGACAGTTTCTTTGAACATACTCCGATCCTTCAGCAATCTTATTTTCCTTTATTCGTCCCTTCTTATTTAAAATCTTATAATGCTTATATGTTATTAAAAAACAGCAAATATACAACTAATTTGCAGTCAATTTTAAATCAAGTACAGGGTGGGGCAAAATGATGTGACACATTTGAAATTTAAATAAATACAAAAAGTATTTGATGTCAGTTTATTTCATTTACTTTTAAAAATCACATCAGTCAAATTTTCGACGTTATTTTAACTCGGTGGATCATTTCAAATGGAATAGGTTCAATTTCTCGATGAATTGTATCTTTCTATTGTTCAACAGATCGCGGAGTATAAATGTATACTTTTAATTTTAGGAAGATTTGAAAACAAAAATTCCTTTTTTTTATTAAAATAAAATTAACATAAAATAAAACTGCATCAAATTTACAGTTGATTAAATAAAATACGTTTTTATTTATTTATTTTGAATTTAATCAAAATAAACTGAAGAGGATTATTTAATAATCGAAACTTTTTCAACAATATAATTATTACTTCGCAGCAAGGGTTTATTTTGTTATTCACTTATCGGATATATTAATTTATGCTGCTACCAAGGAATCACCATTTTATAATAATAATAATAATAATAATAATAATAATAATAATAATAATAATAATAATAATAATAATAATAATAATAATAATAATAATAATAATAATAATAATAATAATAATAATAATAATAATAATAATAATAATAATTATAATAATAAAAAAATTATATTGTGTGAATAATTGCCTGTTTTTTATTTTATTAAGTTTGTTTATTTACAGTTAAATTTAACATTAGTTTACAAATACATAAAATAAAATAAGCTAGACTAACTCAATTATTTATCCCAAAAATATATGTAAATCCTCCTTAATTTGTTAGCAATTAAAGAAAATTTGAATTAATTAATGAAATCTGAATTCGAAGGGAATATTTCTATGATAGCTTGTCGTTTCTAGCAATAACTCCAGATGATAGATTAGATTTCTCCTGAACACAAGCCAAAGAAATCTACAAATCTCTATTATAAATACGAGAATTAGGAATGAGCCAGCATTGACGGCACGGGAAAATGACAGTAGACCAAGCCGCACTGATTCGTCTAATACTGGAAATAACCAATTCAACAACAGATTCTCGCCGAAATATAATTAGGAAAAATAAAATAAAATATTTACTATTAACACCTTTATTCTAATTACTTTTATTATAAATAAGTTCCTAAATATAAGTAACATGTCCAGTTGAAAAGTTCACTCGGTTTCCGCTTAGCTTGGGGAGGATTTATCATTTGACAGTAAAACAATATAACAGGTTTTATGCTCGTTTTTTAAGATTGGGATTGTTCAAAAGTTTTAACAAAAATAAATTATAAAAAAGAGGTTTGTGAAAATTCACCAATGAACATTATAGAAAATAGAATACAAAAAATGCAAAGATAAATTTTTCAAGAATGGTATATCTCCTTATGAATAGTTACGTTAATAAGATTTCCTTGCGTGTTTAATAAATGGCTGGGGATTTAAAATTTTATAACAAAACTTAATTTTTCTCGGTTATTTTTAAACTATAAAAATTGCATTTTTGCAATCTGCAATATCATACACTTATTACACCAGGCATCTTTGTCCAATGAGGGGGTCATAAATTATTTCCGGTAAGCTTTTGTAAATAAATATCTAAACATAATATATTCTAGGTTTTTTTTTATTGTTTTGTTTACTTTCATGATTGTGAAAATTCTATCAGTGAATATTACACCATTTACAATTTGTTCGTCAAATCCACGTGACATTTTTGTAGTTAGAAAGAAAATGCATTAAAGCTCGAATAGATTAAAATTACGTGCTCATTTATTTGTTGATGAATGTAGAATTGTTCTGTGGAGCTGATTCAATGTCACTAAAATATATGCGTCAATCTATCTGGCTGCGTACACAATAACTTATAGCAGATTGAATATGGAAATTTGTATTTGTATATTTTGCTTCTTGATTAAAAAAATCAGAGTCAATTTCACTTTGATCACTGTTGATATTTGATATTATTATTATTATTATTATTATTATTATTATTATTATTATTATTATTATTATTATTATTATTATTATTAATTATAATATTATTATAAAAGATAAAAGATCAATCAAGAAAATATAGATAACATATTTTTATCAAACTATCTTATTATCCTTATTTTATCGCTTACTCATCGTATATAGACTCTGGAGTTTCTGTGTAAAAGCCGTATAAAAATTGTCAACGTTTTCATTTTATTAAATAATCCAGATTCAAATTCAGCCAGGTGAAAGAGCATCAAAACACCATCAGCAACATGAAGCGCACTCATCAAAATGAAAGAAACTATCTTAATGAAGACATTGATGTTCTGAAAAGAAAAGAAGACAACATTTTAGTCGACATGGAAGTTATCAAAGTAAGGTTTTGTATTCGCATGGAAAATTATTAATTTGTTTAGAGTTTAAATTTGAGAATAAAAGAAGTCAAGTGCTACGCTATTATATTTATTTGTAAATTTTTCTTCAATTTTCCATTACAAATCTAACATTTTTTAAAACTGACAAATAGATAGCTGGATAAGAAATACAATATACCATTTTATACGATATGTTACCGGAGAGCATGTTATCTTTCATGAGTTTTCGTTTAACTGTGAAAAAAATAGCGGAACAGGAATGTATGAATTACAGATATCTAATGAAAATGTCTGCGAGCATAAAGAAGAAATTGTTGAGCCGCAAAACGTCATCAGCAAAGTCACCACCTAACTCATTAGCTGAGTAACCATCTGAGTCACCACATGAGTCATTAGCTAAGTCACCATCTGAGTCACTATATGATCCATTATCTGAGTCGCCATCTGATCCATTAGCTGAGTCACCACATGAGTCATTAGATGAGTCACCACCTGAGTCACTATCTGATCCATTAGCTGAGTCGCCATCTGATCCATTAGCTGAGTCATCACATGAGTCATTAGATGAGTCACCATCTGAGTCACTATCTGATCCATTAGCTGAGTCACTACATGATCCATTAGATGAGTTACCACCGGGATCATTAGCTAAGTCACCATCTGAGTCACTATATGATCCATTATCTGAGTCACCATCTGATCCATTAGCTGAGTCATCACATGAGCCATTAGATGAGTCACCACCTGACTCATTAGCTAAGTCACCATTTGAGTCACTATCTGATCCATTAGCTGAGTCACCACATGAGTCACCACCGGACTCATTAGCTAAGTCACCATCTGAGTCACTATCTGATCCATTAGCTGATTTGCCATCTGATCCATTAGCTGAGTCATCACATGAGTCATTAGATGAGTCACCATCTGAGTCACTATCTGATCCATTAGCTGAGTCGCCATCTGATCCATTAGCTGAGTCATCACATGAGCCATTAGATGAGTCACCACCTGACTCATTAGCTAAGTCACCATCTGAGTCACTATCTGATCCATTAGCTGAGTCACCATTTGAGTCATTAACAAAGTCACCAATAATTTTATAGAAACTACTAAAGTCAATGTTGTGTGAATATTATAAAAAATATACATAACCAGATAAATAATACTTCTGATTCCAATTTTATACAAGTAATTTGAAAATCTTATTTTTGGTTTTCTTCTTTACTTTCTTAATTTCAATATTTTCCTTATTTCCAAATTATTTTGAAATTTTATATTTATAAATTTATTGTTTATTATTTTTTATCTTGTAAATAATTCCTCTTCAATACATTCGAGCATCCCCCATATTTATGTAAATACATCATAGCATTGTGTAAATGATGCTTACAAACTCTTTAAGACTTCCTAAAAGTCTATTCCTTCCAGCTGTAGTTTCCCAGAAGAAAGGCCGGCCATATTGGGCATATAAATGAAATATGTTGGTTTCGTATTTGAGTTAAATATTTTGATATATTTCTCAAGGAATTAATCACAATTTTGATCCTTGACAGTATCTTATGGCGGTTTTTTATCCTTTATTTTAAATATCGAACCTTTCCAAACAGCTGTTTTTGTTCACCTATTATGTTCACCTATTACGCCTGAATTTTATTTAATCACCCAATCCGACATAAACTGACGAAAACGACAATTTTACAATGTTTAAGTTAGCAATTAAATAAAAAAAATTTAAAATAAAATATTTCAAACAGAAAACATATTTTATGTATATTTATGTATAATTTTATATTAAAGAAAATATCATTTCAAATAATTTTTCTTATTTTACAGGAAACTTAATTTCAAAAATAATTGTAAACTTTGAATATTTCTTGTTTAAGTCTGCCTATTAATTTCCGAGTTGATTTGGTTATTTTGAATAAATGTTGGAGACGTTATTTTTGTGTTGGTTCTGTATAATAGAGTTTATAGAAAATTTTGTTATACAATAATAATAATAATAATAACAATAATAATAATTAATTAAATAAATTTGGCAACGATTTAATTAAAAGATAACGCCAATAAAAAACTTTTCGTACGATATATTTCGATAGCATAACTGTCATCTTCAGAAATTAGAATATAAGTGAAAATTTTAAAATTTTAAATTAATTAAAAGTGAATTGAATATATTTTATAAATATTTATTTATTACAAAATTAAATTAATAAAAAATAATTTGTTTAAATTAAATGTTAATTCATAATATTTTTAGTTGGTTTTGAGTACCTGAAGATGATAGCTATGCTATTGAAATATATCGTACGAAAAGTTTTTTATTGGCGTTATCTTTTAATAATAATAATAATAATAATAATAATAATAATAATAATAATAATAATAATAATAAATATAATAATAATAATAATATTTAAATAAATAACAAATGTTAGGCAATTTCCGCTATGTTTATTCATATAATATGAAATATTTCGACCGATAAACAGTCATGATCACTCATAACCAAAATTTAACTAAACTTTCGCTTTCTCCTCTTCTTCTCTGATTAATATTTTCTTTCACTCAACTGTAGTCAAAAAATATATTTATTTAAACAAATTTTCAAAATTTTTTTCAAATTAGATTTACCTATATTATTAATTGATTAAATTAGAATAAAAACTTTAAAACTTTTTTTCATTTAACTTCAATAAATTAGATTTAACATTTAATAGAGTTGAATGAATAACTTTTATTTTTAAAAAAATTTTAAAGTTTTTATTCTTATTTAATAAATTTTAATATTGGTAAATCTAATTTGAAAACTATTTGGGAAATTCGTTTAAATAAATATATTTGTTGACTACAGTTGAGTGAAAGAAAATACCAATCAGAGAAGAAGAGGAGAAAGCGAAAGTCTAGTTAAAATATTTCAAAATATTTCATATTTATTGAATAAACATTGCGGAAATTGGCTAACGTTGTTATTTATTTAAATTCTATTTATATACATGATTCCGCTACCGACAAAAGAAAAGATTTTAAAGTTTATCAACAATAATAATAATAATAATAATAATAATAATAATAATAATAATAATAATAATAATTATTATTATTATTATTATTATTATTATTATTATTATTATTATTAAAAAGCTCATTAATTTGAATTCGCAAATCTAAATTCGCAGAATATTAACTAAATAAATAAATGTTTTTATAAAATATAAAATATGAAAACTTTGAATATTTCTAGACCACTTTAACAGAAAGAGAAAATCGAATCAAGGAACTTGAACAAGCTCTCAGAGAAAGCCTTCAAATAACTGCTGAACGAGAAAGTTACGTACACAATAAAGAGGATTCATATAGACAATTAGAATTAAAAGTATTATGATTATTATTATTTAATAAATGATATAGTCATATTAATTATAATATTTCTCTAGATCAGTGATCAAAAGCAGAATTTAGAAATAATCCAGAAAGAGAGGAACCAACTGAGTGGGCAATTGGCATCCGCTCAAGAAGAACTGCGAGAAAAGGAAACACAGCTGAAAACTCTTGAGAGTGAATGTGTAATTATAAATTAATTAATTCTACGATTATATTGTATCTAAATATGAAATAATATAGTCTCCTATGTGTAAAACATTTCTAAGTATTTTTTTACATTATTCAAAACTTATTATTATACTTTTTCTCCGTTCAATTCATCTTTCTATATGGGAGGAATTGAAAAACGTAAATTCTCTATTCTACTTTTTCATAAAGGGCCAAGGGTTATAGCGTGAGTTTTCTAAATTAATTAGATTTTCAAGGGGGAGAAGGCGTTCCTTGCACAAATTCTTTTTGACTAACCACTTCATATACCAATACCTTTAATTTCAATGTAAAACTTTACACAATCTACAGAAAAATATTTTTTTCCAAACTTTGAATCGAAACAAGGAATTATTTAAGGAAAGGTTTGGAAATAATTAATAGTTTTTGAAAATACAATGTCTTTTATAAATATAAAGAAATCATAGGCGAAAAACAAAGAGAGTCCTTATAATATTTTTTGAAAAGTTAATAAAGTTAATTCTCATTTTAAAAGGACTTTTTCTTTGAAAATAAAAATATCATATAATATTATAATAAAATTAATATAAATAAAATACGATTATAAATTATTATTGTTTTTATTAAACAAATTAAAACAAATTAAATCAAATTAAAACAAATCTGTTACTGATGCAAGTTTTACCACTAGAGCCGAGGTTATATAGCTGATATATCTTTTAGAATATTTAAAACAGGGTAAATATCATTAAGTAAAACATTGGTATTTTAAAGAATACATGTGTAATCTAGCTCCGCGCGTTTTTTCTCCTAATAAAACAAATCGGCTATAATTTCAACTTTTATTAATAAATACGCCTAACCTTGAAAAAACTTCAATTAAACAAATTTTCAGTAAAGTTTACTAATGGAAACATTTGTTTACAACCAACTTTTAACATTTAACCACAATTTAGTACTTTTTAAATTTCGAAACCCAATACTTATGTATTCAACACAATATTTTCGTGGACCGTAAATAAGAAATTTCTCAAAGTTTTTTGTTTTTATGTGCAGATACACCAGTCTTTCTCAAAGTGAGCGATAACGCCCTTTTGGAGGCGTTTGAGACCTAGAGACGGCGTTAAAGGGCCAAGAAAAAATGAGGGGCGTTGACGTATATTAAGAGGGCGATGGTAGATTTGTAATTTTATTTACTTTATATTTTAAATTTCACTAAAATTAACACCTATCTACTACACAATAACGAATAATTACTTTATATTTCTACCGCGTTTGATGTTATAAAACTTAAAATACTTAACATAGGTTTTGTAGGATAGCCCGCTCGCCGTACGCAATCAAGTTGTAACAAGTTTCTGTTAAATAACGCTATTGGAGCAATCCGGTAGCAATTGTTCTGTACCATTAAAATTTATTTACATTTTGTATATTATATAATTAAATAATCTTTAAGGGTCGGTGACAAATCGAATTGTGTCTTAAGGGGGCGATGGTTAAAAAACGCTTGAGAAACACTGAGCTACACCATCAATTATTTCGATTCTCCGAGTAAAATGACCGATATTGTCCATTTTTTGGTAATATTTCTGAACCGAAAGGCATAAAATTCTTATTATGCTACCGTTGTTCGACTGGGAAAAAACTGGCAATTTTGTCTTCTGAAAGAAATGATTGATGTCGTTCTCAAACTTTTAATTCATTTAAAACTTTTTATTTATCAGTTTCCCATACATTTCTCATTAAAAAATATTGGTTTTTAGATTTTTAAATTTTTTTATTCTTTTGACATTGAAATTTTTAATGTTAAAAAATTTCAGTTTTAATAATATTTTAGGCTCAAACTTGATTTATTGTACATTTAATTTTTTTCTGCAATTTTCTGCAACCTTTCAAACAAATACAATACTTTTGTCATCACTACTTCAATAAATCTATTATTAGGTTTATTAATAATTACATAATTATTTATGTTGAATTTAAATAAAATTTATCAACCCAAATAATATTAATTAAACATTAAAAATTCACATGATCAGTGAATTTTGTATGTTGGATTTTGGATTAAATGAATTTATCAACAAAGCCTTCTCAGTAGTTTTTGAAACCTTTTGATAACACTTTAAATTTGGAAATGTCACTTTTTAACTCGCATGTCTTATTTTACTCAGTAAGATTACTGTTTACACTCAATCGGGCATGCACTCGAACTCGAATGTTGCATTACAGTTATTATAAGTAAAACTATACACGAGATGAGGACATAGACTAAACGTTGTTACACATTTATTATTGAACAGATCACAAACTTTAAAGAATTTGAAAGAATTTTACATTGACTTTCAATATTTTTTTGAAACATATTTTTTATAATGTTAAAAATCCAACATTCTCAGATAAATTAGTTTCAATTATTTTTAGAAAATTTAGCATTATTGCTATGTGTGCTATACAATTGAGCATTGTCGATTACATACGTTGTGATGTTTCATATTAATCAAATTGACATTCTAAAAGGAATTAATGTTATCAACAAAAGGTAGAATTATGTCACTTTATTGGATTTCGGGAAAATATTTATGTAATTACTAATAAGCATATAAGTATAATCGTTTTTGTTGAAGTTGTTTAAACTCTGATGATGACAGCGGAGCTGTTTAAATATGTTGCAAAAATATATTTTTAAAAATAGTGTATATTTTTTTCTCCAAAAACCATATTTAACAAAAATACTGCTTTCAATCTTTGTATAGATATTTAATGTTTATGTGTTAAACTTTGCAAAATAATGAACAAAAATATATTTATCAAATCACGTAAAATAACCTTAATATAATTATATTAAAAAAATTGTTATTAAAAATCATTATTATTTATATTTGTAATGATTTAATCTTTTTTTTGTTTATTTTTATGTTATTATTATTTTTGGTATTATTATTGTTGTTGCCGGTGTTGTTATTATTTATATTATTACCTTTTGTTCGATGAGGGGGCAATGACAAATAAATGTCTCGGATTTTAAAAACCCGATAATAATAATAATAATAATGGAATAATAATTAATTTGAAAATTAAAATTCATACCCCTTTAGTATAGAAAATATTACTATATAGAAGGAAAAAATTTAAATTAAAAAAAAATTCAATAATAAATTAAATTAAACAATGGAAAATTAAAATTGAACGAAATAAAATTTGGAAAACATAATATTTAAGAATCAGAGTCTAAATCCAGGAGTTACAAGAAGAGAAATAATATAATCAGAATTGAAAGAAAATAAATGACAAATATAAAATTAAAGAACTAATAATCAAACCTCAGAAATTATTCAGAATTTATGGAAAACAGAAGAAAACGAGAAAAATTTAACAAGTGATATTTATTATAATTTACTTATTTTCTGTTTTTTCGAATATATTTTATTTATTATTATTATATTGTTATAATATCGTCAATACATACAAACACCCAAACTGTCTCGACACAATTTTACTGGTGACTCGGCTGGGTTCTACCATTTATCATGCTACATCATACACAAAAGCTAAGCATATATTTACATGGATTTTGAATAACATTCATTCAAAAATAATACATATTACATTAAACACTTATTATTATTATTATTATGAGTGTCAATCATAATAAAATGGAACATAATTAATAATTTATGTTTTTAGTTGAAATAGAATTGGATTCAATTTCTTCAATCATTTTGAATTGATAAATAAACAAGTTCACGTATAAACATATTTTTCATAGCATAATGTATTTAAACAAATTTTTGAGTTCTTAATTTCGATGCATTGCCTAAATTTTCAAATTATAATTAAAAATATATTAAAATATTTATAAATTAAAATTAAATTAAAATTTATTAACTAAAGTTGGTAATAGTTTACTTTGAAAAGTGATTTTATAAATAAAAATTAACTATTATATTAAATAAATTAAATTCAAAGACATTTAAATTAACAAAAGTATTAAAACATTCATTAATGTTTTTAGAATAGTAAAAACTTCCGGGAGTTTTTGATTTTTAAGTCATCCGCATTCTTTCAATTGTTTGAATATGAATTTGACTATTATTTGGATAAACAAAATTAACATTTATAAATATAGTTTAAAATAAAATATTTATAAATATATTAATTCTCATTTTTAACTCCTTCCCCTAAACTAAAATTGACTAAATAATACTTGATAAAATTCATTCCAAAAATTTGTATTTATCATTTATTATTTTATTTTCATTGAAGAATGCATGTAAAATAAATAAATAATTAATGTTAGCATATTTCTTTTTTTTTATAAATTTTTACACAAAATACTTTCCAAAAAATAAAAATTACAAAAATTACTGCTTCTATTTACGAATAATAAATTCTTTCTATAAATTGTTTTTTATCCAATCAAATTATTTCAAATTGTCATTGGATTTTAAATTTCTCACCTGACACAGATAAACAAAATAAACCCGCCATATCAATTATATTAGGAAACTTTGAAATGATCACTGATGAAAGTAAGCGATATATTTTTTTTAATAAACATTTTTAACAAAATCTGAGAATGCATGCAACAATTGTGAGTCAAAAAATGTATTAACAAATTAATAATTTTATTAATTTTTTTGAATTTAATAATTTTTAGTAAAATAATGTTTTATTTGTTTTTAACCTAAAAATATTTTAAATTTATTTAACATAATTATTATATTGGGATTCTTTGCATTAATTAAAACAAAATAATTTAATAATGTGTTTTTGATAAATGAAAGCGATTTTCTCATTCTTTATTAGTAACAGGATTTAAAATTATTTCGATTTAATTAATCAATTAATTATTATTATTATTATTATTATTATTATTATTATTATTATTATTATTATTATTATTATTATTATTATTATTATTATTATTATTATTATTATTATTAGTTGAAAAATAAATATATAGTTTTCTGCATTTCTGAATCGGTTGAAATGTTTGTATTTGTCAGTTTCAGAATTACATTCCTGAACTAGACAGACAACGCAAATCAAATCAAGAACTAGTACTTCGAGTCCAAGCTCTAGTAAAAATAATCCAGGGAAGAGAATTTCAACTGAGTGAGCAAGAGAGGATTTCGGTGAGTGAAAGTTTTCTCGAATAAAAAGTCTCTCTAAACCTTTAATGCCTACTGCAAATTTTGTGAAAAATTATTGGCCTAAAATGTAATTGGTTAAAATTCATTTGAAATTATTTTATTCGTTTCTTTCTTAAGATATAAGATAGTTACTCCTTTTTATTCAATCTGTCTATTGGTTGTTTATCTTTATTATATTATTGGTAATTTGAAATATATACTCATTACTTCAATTATAATAAGTAGGCAGATAAATGACCAAATACCGGAACCTCTCCTTCTGATCTTTCCCTTCCGCCAGTAGTCCAATTTGCTTATCCACAAGTCAAAAAGAACTGCAACAGTAGGCCACACTGTAGCCAGGCTTTTTTGAATTTTGATCTTTGAGATCGAATAAAATTGATGGTCTCTTAATAATAATAACATATCTTATTGTTATTTCAAAATAAATTAAAGTAAAATAAGTAAACGAATTGGTAGGATAGATGACAAAATGTAAATAAAATAAATTTTCAAATAAAAATTTTTTAAAGTAAATATTATTTATAATAAATTACCCCATAATGCAATAAAATCAAAAAGTTAATCAACAACTAGATACTAACAACTGGTTACAAAAACAAGATACTGGCTTATTAGGATTCAACACATGGTTACTAACTAGATACATTCTTCCTAGGCATTGACTTATTAGGTATCAGTATCTGGTTACTAACAAACGGCTACCAACACCTAGATACTAAGAACTAAGTATCAACTCTTGGTTGTTGATCATCATATTTTAAATAAAATAAAATAAAAATTCTAATTACATAACAAGTTGAAAAATAAATTCAAATTTTATGAATAAAAATCTTTATTGTCTTCTTCAAAGTCTTAAATCTCCTTCTGTAATACATAATTGCCATCTCTAAGTTGAGTATTTAATGGCTGATCAGTCGCTTAGTTGGTTGTTAACAAAACCTTAGTAGTGAATTCGAAGAAAGTACAATCCATATCACATCTTAATGCAATTAATTGCTTTTATTTTCTATATATTTTATTTCTTATATGCTTCACTGCAACTTTGAATTATTTTTCTAAAATTAAATCATTTTTCTTAGAAATTTGAAAAATCTTTATTCTTTGTACTCAATTTCTATCACATCTAACAAATTAATTTACGTTTTTTAAATAAGGTTTTGATAATTACACTGACAAATTAAACTTTGTCTTATTTTGTAAGAAGTTTAGTGAATGGTAAACTAATTGACAGTTTCTTCGTTAGTTTACCTCGGCTTACCTATTATTATTTGCTTTACTTTTAAGTTTTATTATTTAATATAAAATAAATCTAATTTGTTTTAATTTATACATCAAAATATAAAAATATAAAATATAAGTGGTTGTTTGTAAGATATTTCCTATTTTCATGAAAGTAATTACAAAATGTTTGTGAACCGAAATCAAAATTGTAAAAGTATTGTAAAAATAAAAAACGAATTTCGTGTAATACAAAGAAATTTGGTTTAATATACATTTATTGTGATATTTAGATCTTTTCGTTAGTATAAGTAATCCGAAAAATTAAATAGAAATTTTAGATAAAAATTACAAAAATACAGTTATGTGACAAAATAAAAAATACAGTTAAAGCAACAAAATTGCAATATTTTATTTTGTATAATATATAATGAAAAATTATATTATTTTTATAGTTGAGTTGATAACTAAAATGTTTATATTTGTTGTAGAAATGTGCAGAATATTTTTGAAATTGACTTCAAAAAATGGGGGGGGGGGTAATCTCTTGCATTTAATGAAATTAATATTTTATATAAATATTTTATTCACATTTGTATCTTTTTCCAAATAATGAAAAAGATTATTTTGTCTTCTCCATCAGTTGGAAGGGTTCGCTTTAACTCAGATTTTTATAAAGTTCCTGTTGAGATAATTCCAGAATCTTAAGAAGTTAGGAAATATTTAATGGTAATGTAAATATTTACTAAAACTGTTTATACGGTAAAATATATGAATTCATTTTTCAAGTTCTTAATAGAAATGTTTCAAAATGTTGATAAACCTTATTATTATTCTTTTAGTAATAAGATCACTCAATAAATTTGTTTTTTTGTATATCCATTGCTCAAACTTTAAACTTTCCACTCAAACATCCAAGGAATTAAATGAAATGTTGTTGCTTTATAATTGCACTAAAATTCTCATGGAAATATATAAGTTTAATCATAATTTAATTACAATTATTTTAATTTCAAGAATTTATTTTATGTTAATAAAATAAACAAAAACTCAAAATTAATTCAAATTGAAAAAATTTTGTAGAATTTTTTTTTTCTTTAATCAACATTAATTTCATTAAAAAACTTTTCATTAATAAAGCCAAACGAAAATTTTTTGAATTTTTTTTGAATTTTTTTTACAAGAATTGAGTAAAAAAGAAAATTATTTCTCCAAGATTTTTTTATTTAAAATACCACCAAAAACATTTAACAAACTTTTTAAAGGTCCAATAAAGCAATAAAAATTATCAAAATGACAATTTTAAAATGGAACTTTTGCTCTTGGATGGATTTATCAAAAGTAAACATTCTCAAAAATCACAATTACTTTTGATTTTACCGACTTTCAACGAGATGTTTACTTTGTTTGTTATATTAAGATAGTAAGGGAAACTGAAATTATTATAAATTTGTGTTTGTGTAATAATAATAATAATAAATATAATATTAGAAAACGCCACTCGAGTATAACTTATACTATATATCAAAGCCCTGTATAGATTTTAAATTGCTTATTCGAACAACATTATAAATATTTTTTTAATAATCACAAACAAAATAATTTATTAATTTTTTAAAAATAAATTTTATTTTTAAAACACTCAAATTATTTTTCAAATTTAAATTTAAAAAATTCAATTTCTATTAAATTGAATATTTTTTTGCATTCATATTTTTTACACGCAAGATTTGTATGTACTACTTCAAATAGACAACACAAATGCAGGTGCGAAATTGTGTTCACTAAAATTAATCAATTCTTTTAGTTGACAGTGATCAAGAACATGAGAAGGAGATAACGGATAGTATTTCCAATGTATGTTGTAATGTACCAATAACGTAACAATTTGGTATTCACTAATTAAGAGTACGAAGAGTTTTTTTATATATAATTTCCTGTCGATTAACAATAATAACTCAACAATATTAATTTGGACATATTTACCATTGACTCTAACTTGAAAATTTCAGCAAAAAAATTTCAGGATCATTTAAACATGAATTTTATTAAATAATATAAATGTTATTAAATATGATCAAGATGTTTAAATATGAATCACATAGGCAAAGTTTGTTGTATATGGAACGGTACCAAATAAATTAATAACTAATAAATTTTATTTTAAATATATAATATAATAAACAGTATTTTAATTTTTATTTCAATTCTTTAAAATTTTATATAAAATTAAAATTTATGAAAAAATCGATTGATAGGGTAAAAATCAATAATTAAAAATTAATTATTAATAATTAATCCACATATTCTTCGCTTTAATTACTGGATATTTTTAAAATTGATTTATAGTTTGTTTGTTTTAAATAATTAATCTTTTTATTTTAAATATTAAAAATTTATCTAATTAATGATTTAAAACAAAAACTCTGAGAAAGAAAGTTAACTGAAAAAAATAAATTGTGTTATTTATTTTTTTTAAATTAACATCCAAAAATCTTTCTATAATTTTATTTTTTTAAATTCTTTCTCCGAGATTAATGGAAAGCTTTTTTGTCAAAAACGTTAAACCTGTTTCCAAACGTCAATTTGTATATTTAATAAAAGAAAAATATTTAAACGGAATAAATTAAATATTTATTATTAAGTAAAAATATATTCTTATATCATTTGACCTAAGGTTGTGTAGTGCATATGTCAAATGGAAAATGTAAGCCCATTTCAAATTAATCGAGATATTTCTTTACAAGGTCAAAGGTTCTTAACATTTGTTCAATCGAACGTTAACGTTTCAATGGGTGAGTATCATGGTTTGGTGAAGATCACGACATACATTGTTTATGTATATGTTTCGTTCAGCCCATTAGTATCATTCGTGACTTCACACTTTGTCTGACCATCATTAACTGCTGCTGATCATGTTATACCTCTTAGTCTTAATATCTTTGATGCAGGAAACTTGAAGAGCTCAGCAGTTGACTTGTTACTGTCGTGTTGGCATATGATTTTTATTTCCTTTGTAAATTCTTTAGTGTACAGAGTTAGACTCTGATTTTTCGTTTGGTAACTGAGAATAAACAAGAAACAAACATGCACACAAAATCCCGCGTTTTTATATTTATATTTCATGAAAATTCAACGTTGGCAAATGGTGTACACACAACACAATCGAGTCGGCAGTGAATAGGTTAACCTTTCTGCCCCCATGCAATTATCTAATACAAAATCTGACCCTACTAAAAATCTGTAACTTAATACTTTAGATCCTACATTTTAAAAAATAAAATAAATAAGTTTGACTTTTTATGGTTTTTCTGGTAGGTAGCGCGTTCACTTTTCCTATTGGTTGATATTCCACTTTGCGCAAAACATTTCTCAAACAGCATTTAAGAACTCCAAATTTTATTATTTTTATTAATTTAAATATTTATAAATTAATTTTGATATATTTTATTTTGAACATCTGGTGTAATTTCGATATAATGGCTCTCATCAGTACTTTCTAAACTAATATACTATTGGGAAATGTACTGAATATCACTTAATGTATCGTATATTCTTTGAATATGATCAGACATAGTGATCAATGAAACTAAGTTTTCAAGTAGTTTTGGTAGTCTGATAGCTTGTTACTAGTTTCTGTGTTGAACTTGTAGTCCACAGAGGTATGATTGTATCTACCATGGTTTCAAGTAAAAGGAGATTCAAGATAAAGATTCGTCTTATTGTCTTGCCTAAAAACTTTTTTGATGTCCAGTGCATCAGGATAACTGTTTTTATACTTACCTGGCGCTCAGATAAATCTGAGCGCCTCCCGGCATAGTACTGATGAGAGCCATTAACTCGAAACTAGTATACTATTGGGAAATGTCCTGGATATCACTTAATGTATCGTATATATAATATTAAAAGACACGATATTGGAAATATTGAACCGTCCGATCAAATATCATGATGTTCTAGTAATCGTACTATCGATCTGTATTACCGGATTATTAAATTTCTATATCAGTCAAGACGATCTTTCAGTTTCAAATCAACAACAGAAATTTCATCTATCGTTTCGCCAAAAAAACCAAATTCAATTTCAAACTTACACGGAAGATCACTATCCTTATGATTTCGCAGATCTAGCATTGGTTCAAATTTTTACGTCTTTCAGGAACGTTATCAGTGATTGTGTCACTAATCAGAGCAAAGATACTTTTTTTCCGAATATATATGTTTTTTCTTTGAATGCTATTGTACATAGTCAACTTGAAGACAATGACTTGGAATATGAAGATTTACTTCTTTTTTGTCATGTTATGTGGCTCAGCTGAGAAAGCTTTTGAAAAAGATTTCTAAATATTCTGCCTGAAATTATTACTTTTTTGGACACAACGGAAGAAACGTGAACAATTTGAAGATCCAGTATGGGTAAAAAATTTAGCGTTTCTTAAGAATTTTATGAGCCATTACAACTCGATTAATTTACAATTACAAAGAAAAGGAAAAAAAATTATT
>CM039680.1:19268248-19315748 GCA_022537955.1 Schmidtea mediterranea
AATAATAATAATAATAATAATAATAATAATAATAATAATAATAATAATAATAATAATAATAATAATAATAATAATAATAATAATAATCGCAAATTGATAAACTGCTATTGCGTTTGTCAAACGCAGTGATTTTGTTTTCCAAAGAAAATACTTGATATCATTGACAAAATTTTAATTAATTAATTAATTAGTTTGTATTTCCCTAATTACTTTTGACTACCTTTTACCTGTGAATATACAATTTTTATATTTTGTAATTAATTTTTTGCATTTAAATTTTGTTTAAATGTAAATATAAATTGGTTTCGGTATTTTTGAAATTTAAATATTAGCCATAAATTTCTCATCGTACATAATACATTTATTATTAATTATAACATTTTATTTTACAGTTTATAAGCTCAATGGACTGACTATCTTTAATTTTTTATAATAAATTTGATAAAAGACTTATTGATGCTGGAAGTTCTCATCATATGTTTGTTTTTATGAATTAAATCTCGGACAGGTAGCGTCACATCTACACTAAGCAAGAAAATAGAACATACACTTGAATTTTTCTTAAAGCTTTAATATTAAATTTAATATTTCATTTTTGTTACATAAATGAAAGAAAAAAATAAAATTCAATTAGAAATATTTTTTCATTTTTTTTGTTACATAAAATTAATAATAATTAATAATAATTAATAAGCATCAAGAAAGACTCATGGCAAAAAACAATATATCTTTAATAACCGAAATGTTTACTTTGAAAAAATTAGAATGCTTATAGCAGGCTTGGCTTACGCTTGTATATTGTTGCAAAAAAAAATTTAAAAAAAATAAATATAAAAAATTAGACTTTCGCTTCCTTCCTCTTCCAGCAACATTTTGGTTCCGATATTGTTTGATTTTAAAATCACCGTGGTCCTTGTTGGAAAGAGACAGTTCTTGAACTTCTAGAGAAGAATTGTATTTTGAAACAAAATAAAAAAAATTCGCTTGGTGGAAATTGTCAGGTTTCAGTAATTGGAGGACATACAAGTTAAGAAAAGAGGTACGTGGTTAACATTCAAGGCACAGCAAATGTTAAATTTTGTCCTTTTCCCAATTCTTTCATCAAATTATTTTATACTAAAGAATAAATTTCCTTATTATTAATTTTATTTTTTAATTGTAATTATAATTTTTGGATAATTTATAAATTTTTTTTTAATTGATAATTGTGTTTAACTGTAATTATGAATGAATTTAATTAATTTAAAATAAATTATTAAGTTATATTAATTTACTAAATTAAAATTAAGTTAATTGAGTGCAATGAAAATCCAATGAGTTTTGTGTAAAAATTTCAGACAACTCAGTAAAACAAGGACAACTGAAATTAATAGCAATAGCAGTAAAAATAATTTCACGCAAAACTTTCTGAATAAATTAATTTTTAAGAGTAATGAAATAATTAAATGTCTCGCATAAAAAATGTAATCAAGAAAATTAAAATTAATTGAAAATTGACAAATTTGAAATAGACTATTCGAGATAAGAGAAGTTTTAGTAAAACAACCAGAAGAGAAACGAGTCGCCGTTCACCAACACTAGTAGTTCTATCACACATGAGAAACTAGCGAAAGATACGCTGACTTTGAGACTTTCACTCTCTACACATTGCCTTCAACGGATTGCACTTACCAGCAAATACAGTACAATAAGAAGTTGGTTGATATGCTTATAAAAACAAAAGCTAGAAATTCTTTATATGACTTACGCTTGACTTTTCCAAAAATGGACCCTCGCCTCCAAAGTTTTATTACGAGTAAACAACAACGTAGCCATTACCAATTTAGGCATTGTTTTGTATATTTATGCAAATTTATTTCCCTGCTTTAAATAATAGAATTATCTTGAATTATATTTAATTTCTATATTAAAGAAATAAAATCTAATTCAAGATAATTCTCTTATTAAAAGCAGGGAAATAAATTTGCATAAATATACAAAACATTACCTAAATTGGTAATGGCTACGTTGTAGTTTACTCGTAATTTAACATCTTCGTTTAATTCAAAATTTGTATTCATTCAAAGTTCAAAATTTATTCAAATCAAAATTATATCTTCAATATTTTCGAGTATTTAAACAAAATTAACAACGGTATTTAAGTTTTATTTTATTTTATTTAATATTTTAATAATTAATATAATAATTTATAATCAAATATTTAAAATATTTTTATCTATTTTATCAAACGTTAATTTAAATCTAATTTTTAATTTTAATCATTTTAAAACTTAAATTTATGTTCGTTGATAATTATGCTTTAATATCCTCAGACTAAGGATCAATCAAAATCTAAGATATAATTAATGAGCATTTTTTATAATTTTTACAATTCTTTATAAATGTTAAAAATAACGCTTTGTGTAATTATTGAAAATATTATTTCATTTTAAGTAATAATTAAATAATTACTAAACATTTTTTAAAAATAAAAATCAAATTGTTCTCTTCGACTTTACCGATCATGATTTGATACCAAGAAAAAGTCTTTATATCAGTTCAAAGATTTAACTAAAGAAAATTAATTAATTAATTAATTAATTATAATTCAGTTGCATCAGCAAATGGAAGACATCAGCCGGTTACGACTGCAAAACAGCGAACTTGAAGCGAAATTAAAAGCTATGGAAGACAGAATAACAAGCAGCTCGTATTATTCTTCAAAGGTTTCCTTTCTAATGGGTTTTATTTTATTTTTTCTTTAACGCAATCTAGTTGACAGGCGGGACGGAATTCGCAGTGTTGCAGCATCAAAACACAGAACTGACGAGCAAAGTAACTTATTTGAAAAATATTTTGGAGGAAAAGGAAGATAAAATTAAAACTTTAAGCACTGAAAATGTAAGCAGCCTATTTGTCTCAATTAATATATTATTTAATATTATTTACAATATCATTGAAAATAAATTTATTTAATAAAACAATTTAAATTTATTCTCTAAAAAAACAATTTAGAAAGTAATTTATTATGACTTTTATAATGTAATGATCTCTTCATGGGAGATTTTTAATTTATGTGATTATCTTTAAATATTTTTATTATATTTTTAATGAAATTTTAATTGCAGCCTGTCGTTATCAGGAAACTTTATTGAAAATTTAATTTAAATTATGTATTTTAGTGATTAATAATAATAATAATAATAATGATAATAATAATAATAATAATAATAATAATAATTATAATAATTATAATAACAATAATAATAATAATAATAATAATAATAATAATAATAATAATAATAATAATAATAATAATGATGATAATAATAATAATAATAATAATAATGATAATAATAATAATGATAATAATAATAATGATTATAATAATAATAATGATTATAATAATAATAATAATAATGATAATAATAATAATAATGATAATAATAATACCAAGTTTTAATGATTATCGAGTTGATTTCTAATGGTAGATTAGTTTTGATTTTATTTTGTTTTTATCAGCACCATGTAAAAGCTCATTCCAACCAAGAAACGAACACTACACTACTTAACCTAATTTCTATGGCTTTTATCGAATATATTAATACATTTAAAATCTAGTAAATTAGACATATGATAGTCTCAACTGTAATATTTGATCATCAGTTCATCGACTTTAAATAATATTTTAATTTATTAGAATACCAATATTTATAATTAATTAGATAATATAATCCTATATATCATGGGTCAGAAACCTTTTAGCTGTGGTGTGCCAAGTCATACTGTCAATTAATTTAGGGTGGCACCTTAAAATTTGTGTTTAATAAAGAAAAAAATACCATTTCAATACCAAAATCCAAATATATATTTTAATCTAATAATATTAGAGAATATATGTGAAACCACCTTTAGCAGTTTAAGAGTTGCTATTACCTAGACCACTTTATAGTGGTGTATAGAGTGTCATTGACAACTGCAACGCGTGCCATAGGTTACCGACCCCTGCTATATTTTATATTGTGATCAAAGGCGACTAAAACAATAAAAACATTTACTGAGAATCTGGGATTTTAATTATATATATATATATATTTTCTTTCTACTATTATTTGAATAGTATTAAACTATATTTTTGTGACAATTACCGTTATTATTTAAGAATAATAAAACGAGGAAATATGCAAATTTGTTCTTTTGAAGTTTTTTTGCAACAATTATTTTCTTGTTTTTATGTTTATTTTATATTAATATTATCAGTATAAATTTCATGTTGACAAATTTGAAAAAAAATTTGATAATTTTTGATATCTAATTTGTAATATTATTTTATAAGAAAATGAAATTTGTTTTAATTTGTAATTTGTTTCTTTTTCATCCAATTAATTAATTATTATGATTGTTTTGATTTTTTAATTAAATTCAAAATGTTTTATTATATTTACTTAATCAGCCATGCGCGATTTTTTGTTGCTTATGAAAAAAAAAATTTATATTCGTTACGGGAATAATAAAAGTGTGATAACCAACTTTAGCGTTGGTTCTAGGGTAAATTTTTGGCCAAGATAAAGGCTTTGTATATATATATATATATTTGAAAGAAATTTGATAATTTTTTATATATAATTTCTAATATTATTTTATAAAAAAATGAAATTTGTTTGAATTTGTAATTTTTTTCTTTTTCATCCAATTAATTAATTATTATGATTGTTTTGATTTTTTAATTAAATTAAAAATGTTTTATATATATTAATTTTTGATATATATATATATATGAATAAATTGAAATGATTTTGAAGAAAGTCAACTATATACTGTCATTTATTATTATCAAAAATTAATTGAAATTAATTAAAATGTTATTACTAAAATTGCAATTCATTTTTTTGAGTTTTTAAGGGTCCTCAAATACTCACTACTCAATAATAAAAAAATTAACGAATTTTTTGCGAAATATTGAATTGCAATAAGATGTTGTAAAGAATAAAATAATCCTACATACTTTTTATATGAAAACGTTTGATGGCCGAAAATGTGAACTACTATTAAAAATATTTGTACATTCAACAAAACAACTGCAGGCCACAGAAAGCCTCATTTGTGTTAACGAAATAGTTCTAGTTTCCAGAATAGGTTTAAAGCGACTTTTTAAGTAGTCCAAAAAATCCAAATGAGTTCGCTGAACTCTACTATACCATTGATGAAATGTTGTAATATTTACAAATACAGTAAGGCCCGTTTAACTCTGACCTGGTTAGCGCTGTTTCGGTTTACCGCGGTTTTTTGGAATGGCGGGATTTATCTAGATTGGTATTTCCTGTGGTGTTACACAAATGTATTTTTATTGTTTCAAACCTCAGTTGCCATTATTATAAGGATTAATTATGTAACATAATGATCGATGTAGTGATAAATATTATAATTTTTAGTTTTTTTTATGGGAGATAATAAAAAATACGGAAAAAAAGCAGCAAGTAAAAGCATTTCACTGGAAACTAATATGCAAGTGCTGAAAAGATTAGATACTGGTGATCGCCAATCTCAAATTGTGGTTGTATTGGACTTGTCAACTTCAAAAGCAAGAACAATTCTTAAGATCAAAGAAAAAATAGTGGCATCGGCTTCTACAATTACAACAGACTCTGCAACTAGAATTGCCGGTTCCAGATATAATACGATAAGGGAAATGGAAAAACGACTTTCTATTTGGATTGACGACGAAATCATCATTCAGCCAAGCTATTATTATGGAAATAACTGAAACTTTCGTTGCAAGTTGAGAATGGTTTAATAGATTTAAATCCCGAAAGAATCTTCTTGACATAAAGATTACAGGAAAAGCGGCAAGTGAAGATATAAAAGTGGGTGCTGAATCCCCAAAGACATTAAAAACTATAATTGGAAGAGAAAACTATCCTCTAGAATTAGTTTTTAATGTCGAAGAGAATTTTCAAGCAAAATATTTTTATCTCGCAAAGTAAAACGTGCACTAAGATTTAAAGCTGCAAGGATGCTTTAGAAAAAATAAATCTTTCTTGGAATGAGGTAACAGAAAAAAGGTTGAAAGGGGTGTGGAAGAAAATTTGGCCTGATACAAGCAAGGATGATGACATTAGATACTCTATTGTCGATATGAACAAAATAGTGGAATTAGTGAAACAAACGGGTTTAGATGAGTTTAATAAGCAAGATCTCGAAGAAATATTGCGAGAAACAACAGAAAGTCTTTCTAATGATGAGCTTGAGGAAATAGCTGATCAAGTAGAACACAAAAAATATTAAAAGTAGGAATTCGGAAGAAGAGCAAGAAGAACTTCATACGGAATTTCTAAAAACCAGTTTAGCTACTATATCGTAAATTATGGACCAATTTATTGAAAATGATCCAGAATTTCATAGGAGTTCAAAGGCAAGACGGGGTATCATGGATGTCTTGTCCAATTATCGACAACTTCTTACAGGAGCTGAAAAGAAAAACGCAAATGACATCAGATAAAATAAAATAAATCCAGAATAATATGAATTATCTCAAACAAAAATGGAGACTTCGAATTTTATTTATTTTTATAAATCCATTTGTTATGTTTCTGTATTTGTAAGAAATAAATTTTGTTGTTATATTTTATAAAAAAAACATATTTGATGAACTTAAGTGGCAAAATACCCGAACAATCTTTTAAGTTTATACCGGTTTTTCACTAATCCGATTATTTGCATGATGATATGACCTCGTTTAACACTGTTTCGTATAACGCTCTACTCTACCCGCATTAAGCGGGTCAAATTCCATTAATTTACTACAAATGTTCAAATAACCTATGATAATTAATTCTTAATTATCAAAATCCTCCTTTGTAAGTGTCATTAGTATACAGGATCAGCATTTCTTAGGGGGTCCGGCTAGAATATATTGTCAAAGATATTTTAATTCTTACACTTGTTTCTGTTAATCTAACACTCCTTGAACCATGTTTTTCTTTACTGTAACTTCTCTGAACCGTTCTTTCCGATTTACTTTGTAGTAGATATGTCCATTTATTAATGACAGCTTCAAACTGAAAATCTCCATAATATTTTTGAAAGGCTGTTTGATCATTTTCTTTTCGAACCAATGTTGGTATGATTTTAACCTTTCGGAACACAATGACAACATTGTGGACAAGAGATTATTCAAAGGAATTAACTCATAAACTTCAAATCTATGAATTACTTTTATTTTTATATCAACTTAATAAATAAAATAACTTTTTTATTATAATTGTGATTTTCAGAGGACAAACTTTTTACAGATGGAAATTGAAAGAATTAAAAGAGAAATGAATTCAACAATCACAGATAAAGATACTCATGTAAGATTTATATGATTTATTTTCATTTGAACAACATTTGGGCATGGAAGTAACAAATAATCGTTTGAGCCCCCAATATTAGGGGTCACGTCATGTCACTCTTTTCGGTCGAAGATAAAAGAAAAGAGTAATATTTCATAAAAATAAAATCTTACAGCATTATAATAATATTAAACATTAACATATTATTAATCATTAAAACAATAAAAGGTGTACTTAATAACGGCGCGCTCTATATCGTGTCATTAATTGCCGCGCACTCAAGCCGCGCACGATAAAACTGTGAGATGTTAATAATAGCGTCAGCCATAAACGCACGCCGTAGATTATGTTCGTGGTATTGCACATAATTTAAATTTACAAGTTTAGGTGTTAACTTTTTTATTTATGTATATAAATTTTACAGTTTGGGTGGATTAAATAAACAATAATTGATATAATCCTAAGTTCGCGGTTTATACGGTCGTGGTATTGTGTTTGGTCGGTTGTGCAGGCACGATTATAAATTTACTTCCAATAAAAGGCCAAAGTAAATTCTCCCCTAAAAAAATCTAAATTTATTAACAAAATTTCTGTAATAATTCAACATTTTCGAAGTCGTTTGGGCTGGGGACAGTTTAAATTTTGTAATAAATATTTTAATAAAAATAAGACAGAAGAACTTTGGCCTTTAGAAATGTTGTAGAGAATGAATAGCAATAAAGAAATTGGATGTTAAAAAATAATAATACTGATAAGCGTAAAGCGAGGGGAAAATAGGAAAAAAAGGAAAGTAACTAAATTGTGATATTGGGAACCCAGTGTTAGTCAAAATATAGAATGCAATGGTGACGGATAAACTTTATGAAGGGTCGTATAGAAGAAATAGGTATTTCCTAAGATATATTTTGTGAAATAAATATAGCAATGAAATAATTAAAAAATTAAATTTTTAAAATTTATAAATGAAATAGGATGTTATAAAAGATTTAATAGCTTAATAAATTATCTAACCGAATGTTTCTGTGTCCTTATATCTATGTCTAAATTAGAAAAAGTATTTTTAAAATTAAGTCTCATTAAAACAATTTTAATAATCCTTGATCAGATGAATTATTTACTTTTCTATAATTCAGCTATTGCCTTGTTAATCAGTTCATAATTAAATAATCTGCCTTTCAAAGGCTATGTTATCATGATTTATTTTTGGGGACCCCTGCTAGGAATAAAAATTATAAAATATTTATAATTTTTTGTCGTCCACAAATAATTTATTCATGTCATCTAATTTAGAATTGAATTCATGTTGTAGCCGGAAATTAAATTAGCCGGAAAATTCACCGACTTGAAAAATTTACAGATTGAAAAATAAGTTAAAGTGCATCATTTTATTCAGATAATTACTTGTAAAATTAAATTTTTTATTATGGATTTACTGTTGATAAATTTAAAAAAATAAAAATAAAAATAGTTTAAAAAGATCAGTGAATTTTTCTGGAACTCATTTTGTTTACTAGACATACAAATATATTTCATTTATTTTCATTCAGTTTTCGGTAATAGATCTGTGTTTACATGCAAAACATTGATTTGACATCAAATTGAATATAAATGCAATCGTAAATGAAATTAAATCAAAAAATAAAGTAAAAACTAAATTTTGTGACTAATAAATGAAGTTGACTACTTGCAAATACATATTCTGTAAACAATATTTATTATTGAAATGCCAAGTAGAACTGTAAAAATTATTTTTTATCTATTAAAACAAAATTTGATAATTAATTCGAATTTATTTATTATTAAAGATTTCAAAAGATTTCCTTTTGATTTCCGGAAACATTTCAATGTTCATTACGAGAAAAACAATATTTCTTTTCGATGAGAAAAATTTTAAAAAAAAGAAATAAGGAAATTAATCTTAAGAAACTCAAATAATCGTCTCAGAATTAATCTTAAAAGAATTTCGAAATCGATATTTATCAAAAGAAAATTCTTTGTAATTATTTCATTAATTATTTATATTATCAACATTATTAGAAACTTTAAACTAATCCTGATTGGTTAAAAATTATTAAATGTCTTTATCATTTATTCTTGAGATGTGAATGATTTATGATGTATTCATAACTAATATTTGTAATTAATATATATTTAATTAAAAATTACATTTTTGAAGATGGCATTTCTATGAGGATGTCACTCCATCCTTAAAGGTGTAAACAGCAATCTTGCCTTCCTACAATTAGATTCTAAGACAATTATCCTTTAAGGCAGTATATATCAAACTACATCATAATAGTGTGACCTTTACATTGACTATAAAACCATAGTGGCCTACCGTCGACTTTAGGGTTTTCGGCGTCATCATTCAAAATCCATGGTTTTTAAAAACTAAATAAAAATTTAACAAAAATCACTTTATTTAAACAAATAAATCATTTTAACAAAATTTAAAATTTTTCGAACCCTTCCTACTAGTCAGCAACAGTACAACAGAGGGGCATAAGTACAAGGTCAAAAGATGTTGGTTTCTGGAAGGTTTTCATATTAACCTGCAAGATTGAGTTGAAACCTTTTCAGAAATGAACTAAGGAGTTTAGTTTGGATCTATTTGATTGTCGTAGATAATTCTTGGACTCTGTAACAAATGGCGGACTATATATTAAATGGTTTCCAATTATGCTTTTTTACCATGAAATATCATTTAACCATTTTAATCCAGGGGAAAGTCTACTTTGAATTAAAATAAAAAAAACTTTAATCAACCTAAAAGTTGGCACGAATTTATTTGCAAAAACGACATTAAATTTTCTGCTAAATTTCTATTAAATTTATTAGAAAAAAATAATTTCTAAACTATATTTATGTTTAATAATTTTTGTTTTAATTATCAAAATAATCCGAAATCTTTTTCAACAAAGTTGTTGGCTTTTAATGATGAAATTTTTGCTTTTGATTTTCAAATGATTATTTTTTGATGTTTATAATTAATTTTCCTGAAATTGCACTTGAAATTGATTGAAAATTCTGATAAACACTCAAAGGGAAAACGTCATAGAAATACTATAATATTTGTAATTATTTAATCATATTAAATCCAATAATTCTTAGAGTTTCTATCAATGTTTCCCAGCAGTGAATATCAATAAAACATATGATTCATAGTCAATCATTAAAAAATTCTTTATGTCATTGCAAAATGAAAACCAATCAGAGGTGAAAACTAAAAAAAGGAAATAATGTAAAACATTGAAGAAAAGCATTGACAAATATATTTTAAATTTTAAATTATATTATAAGTTAATAAACTTTAAGTATTCAGAAATTGATAAAAAAAGATTGATTAAAGTCAAGGAACTGGTAGAAAATTACTATAAACAGATAAAAAATTCCTGAAATTATTAGTGAATGGCAGTTTTTTAGAAAAGCTTAAAAATCCTGTATTTAAATAAATAATTAATAAATCATACCGTTTTGAAAATTACTCATAAATGATCGGAAATTCATAATAAATACGAAAGTATTATTCAAAAAAAAAATTTTAACTTCAACAAATTTTTATACATTTAAAAATACTTTTTTAAAAATGTAAATTTGCCAATAGCATGTGTCCTTGTATGATATTAATCATGCGATTTGGTATTATTGTAAGCACAACAAATTAGCTGTGTGTTGAAAATTTTGTTACGTTTAGTAAACATTTTATTGACGCTTTCTAAATAGATAGGAGAACTTAGTGAACACAGGAAAAAGCACGAAACTTTATTTTGCCGTTTATTTAAGTACATTTAACGAAAAAATCTTTTTTTAAATAAAGAATTAAAACTTTCTTTACTTCCAATACTATTTTTTGTACAAAAAAATTAAGATTTTAATATTTTTCTTAATTTTTAACATCTTACTATCAATACGAGTACAAAGCGGAATACTATTCTTTATGTTCTATGAAAACATTTTACGATTTGGTATGATATGAATCACATCGGTGATCCTATCTTGCAAGTTTTCTAAAGATCGAGATTTTGTTGAATAAACATTTGTTTTCATGTCTCCATTAAAACTAATTCAATAAAGTCAAATTGCGTAATTGTGAGGTCAGCCTCTTTGAATTTGTCTATTCGGCAATTTCTTATTTAGAAACCGTCTAACCTTTATATATATATATAAAGTCAATTATTTTTTTATGCTTTTTTGAAGTTATGCAGTTTTTCCCCTTTTGTTCGGAAAAGAACTAACTTTTGTCAAACCTAAACTAACCAGATATTTTTGAATAGAAGATCATTTAAATCACAAGTTTCCGTTTCAAATTTTTAAATATATTTAAAGCAAAAATGTTAAATTTTTAACTTAACCTCAACCACACATGTAGTAGTTTAAAAATGTTGCTGTTATAATGAGTGACTAGCGGTATGCATTTAACCATTTCGTGCCCAAATTATTTATATTGGGAATTTTAAACTTTTTATTTTAAATTCTATTTTTTAACTAACTACCAAATCAAAGTGTGTCTGATAAAACAGATTCCTGTTTTACCTATTAGTTAATGATCGATACTAGGTGGCAGTAGTAGTAAATATCGGGAAAAGGTATTTCCATCGGTCTTATCAGGGCAAAACAAAAATGGGAATACGTATTCCCACTGGGCACGAAAGGGTTAAACTAATAAAGTGTGAAGATATCGTGAGCATCGTCCTCGGCTCTAAAAAAATTATATTTTCGATACTAGATATGTTTAAATGAAATTTTACGCTCGACCATATAGGGTTAAACTTTACTATTAAGTTTACTTTTACGTAATTTTGTGTTTTTTCAATTTCTGCGCAAACTATTAATGTATTTGTATTTTATGTGCTTTTCAAAAATTTGGGAACGTATCACTATTTATACAACGTAAGTCGTGTCTTTTTTATGCGGTTTTTTGAGGAACGTATCTACCGCATAAAAAAAGAATTGACCGTATATATGAATAATATCATGGTCTCATATTATCCATAGTAGCAATACATATAAACAATATAAAGAATTTAAAATTGGCGCCAAAATAACCCGTCTGACTTGAGACTAGAAATTGCGGCAAATGTTTTTTTAATGTAAATTTATTTAATTTAAAATCCAATAGGTGGAATTATTAAAAACAAAAAAACACGATGATAATTTAAATTTTTTTTTAAATTTTCAAAGAATCAGTTTTTTGTTTTTTCTAAAAATTCAAAGAATCTCTTTATTTTTTTTTCTTTCAGATATCAATACTGGCAAGCGATCTAGAAAAAGTGAAACAAGAGAAAACGGAAGTGAACAATAATCTGATTGCGTCCCAGCTGGATGTGAAAGAAAAAACCGATAAAATCAGATTTATGGAATCCGAACAGGTAAAAAAAGAAAAAAAGCAGAAAAAAAAGCAGAGAAAATATTAACGATAATTAGAAAATGGGGTTTTTTACGTTTCTCAATTCATTGGATTTGATTATAGAAGTAATATTGTTTTGGTTGCCATAGCAACGTTGTTTTACTGGTCTGTTTGTTTACAAATGAATTTTCTCTTAACACATTTTGGGATATTAAGCTCCTTTGAATATTTGAAATTCATTTACGGTTCTGTCAATAATGATGAAAAAAAAGAAAAAAATATTTTTTTTGCTTTTCTTTAGTTTATAAATAATAATACATTTTTTGGTGAAGCTTGTCGAGAATGAAAATAAAAACGACTTTGGTTTGCTATAGGAAATTTTTTGAACGCTTTCATGAATATTTTATTTGACGAATTTTCTTTTAATGAACTTTGTTGCTAGGGGATTTGATGGCGAATATTTTTTTTTATTTATTGATTTATTCCGTGACAGAAGGAAAAAAACAACAAAATAATTAATTTCTACTAACGTAATTTATTTTACCACGGGATGAAATGAGAAGGGAAAAAATATAAAAAGCGATAATTAAATAATTTAAAATTCTTTGTTTGAATTTATTCCGATTTTAATTTGAATTAAAGATCAAAGAAAGATTTTTAAAATGAATTTTGTTTGTTTTATTGAAATAAAATTATGTTGGGAGGTTGGGAAATTGAAATGATGGAGAAATATTTCAAAAAATCTCTGGGAGATTATTTTAAAATTTAACATCTAAATGAATGTTTTTAAAGATTAAATTGATGAATTATCAATTTTGATTTAGTCTAAAATGAACATGGATCGTGAAGCATTACAAAAGAAATATCAAACTGCCCTTAATCATTTGTCGGAAAAATCAGAAAAAATAGAAAATTTAGAGCGAGAGATAGTAAGATTGATAATAATAATAATAAAAATAATAATAATAATAATAATAATAATAATAATAATAATAATAATAATAATAATAATAATAATAATAATAATAATAATAATAATAATAATAATAATAATAATAATAATAATAATACTAATAATAATAATAATAATTTAAATTATTCACGAATATCTGATTCTAATGAAAGAATTGAGGAAACATAACGTGCAATCAGTGCAATTCCCAATAATAGACTAGTTTAGAGCTAATGGTGCTCATCAGTACTATGCGGGAGGAGCTCAGATTTATCTTTCCGCCAGGTAAGTGCACAATAGTGTCAAGATAACTCTGCTATACACTCATCCTGCTGTACTGAACACCAAATAAGTTTGCAATGCTTGGCTTTGAGGCAAGAAAAAAGACGAATCTTTATCTTGAAACCTTTTTTTAACTTTAAACCATGGTCAGACGACCAAGAAAACTTTGTATTTGTCTTCGTGTCTGTCACGTGGTTCTGTTTTCTCATGATCAACAATACTATTACTATTACTTGTTTGAGAATGGAAGTAAATTAGGCTTATTAAGTAGACTGTTTAAAAGTGATATGAAATTTAATAAAACTGTCTGGTGAGAATTTTAAATTGGACTATATGGAAACCAATATATGACGTCATTACCTAAATCGCCTTCCCTCTTACTAGATGATCTGGATCTGTCCCTGTTACGCTAATAAACTGATTTTTATAAATTTTTGATATTCTTTTTATTTATTTAATGCCATTACAATAAAACCTTGATTTTTGAAAGATGTTGAAAAAATTAAATTAAAGATTTAAAAATAACACTAATTAAATTAAATAAATTATTGTAATTATTTAAGTTTCAAAAACAAGCAGATGAGATAAAGAAATTAAAATTGGAAAATGAAGAAAATAGTCACAGATTATCTTTCATGCAAAAATCCCTGTCAGACCGCGACGGCAAAATTGAACACTTAGAAAAGGAGCATGTGAGGAATTTTGATATATTTCTATGATTTTATTTATAAAGAAATAATTGAAATATTTATGTAATTTAATTCAAATTTTGATAAATTATTTAATATGTAATAATTTTTTTCCATTAATTTTTTAAAAATGTTTATTTAATATAACAATAGTTTTATTATAAATGAATTTTACCATTTTCTATTATAACTTTAGAGAAGTGTTCAATGCCGTTATAATCATTTTAATAAATAAATAAATAAATTTAGTAGTCAGTACTTTTGCCCATTTTAAGTTATACTATACAATCATTAATAATAATTACAAAGTATTTCCTTATTATATATTTATATTTCCAAATTATATCATAATATTTCAGAATTATATAATTATGAATTATAAATATATAATTTAGAAATATAAATATATAATAAGGAAATACTCTGTAATTATTATTAATGATTGTATAGTATAACGTAAAACGGGCAAAAGTACTGACTACTAAATTTATTTATTTATTTATTTATTAAAATGATTATATTTCAATAATAACGGCATTGACCATTTCTGTATAGTTATAATAGTAAATGGTTTAAATAATTTATCAAATAATAAATAATAACAAAAATTGTGTGCAAAAATTGAAAGTTTATATTTTCATATATCCCGATCGATAAAAGGCATTAATGGTAATTATGTGAAGAGCTCGTTAAGTGCAAGTACGATGGAGTATATCGAAAAAAACAAAAAGCAGAATATTAGGGATTTTATGACTTTAAAAAACTTAGCTAAAAAAAATATAAATATCTGTAAGTTTGACAAAGGAAATGGGATAGTTATTCTTGACCATGATGTGTATGTAAATAAGTTGAATGATTTGTTAAATTCTCCTCAGTTTGTGAAATTGCCAAAGGGTCGGAAGAATGGAAAATTGCCTCCTCTTAAGGATGAAGAGTTTGTGCAAAAAATGTTAAATGATTTTATTGAGAAGAAGCTTATTGATGAAGAGGTAGGTAAGTCTATTCGTCCAATAGGATTGCAGCCAGCAAAACTATATGGGCTACCAAAAATCCATAAAGATGGTGTACCTATGAGACCAGTTTTGTCGATGGTTGGTACTGCCCAGTATAAAATAGCAAAGTTTTTAGATAGATTATTAAAACCGTTAATGCGATCAGAGTTTGAATGTAAGGATAGCTTTGAGTTTGTGTCTTGTATTGCAAAGCTACAAAAACGAAGTATGAATGATGTTATGGTTTCGTTTGATGTTTGTAGTTTGTTTACGAATGTACCACTGGTTGAGACGATTGACTTATGCTGTGCGTTGTGGAATGAAAATGATTCGGAACATCACATTTTGGATAGAAGGGCATTTCGAAAACTTCTTGAATTTGCTACTTCAAATGTCAATTTTCTTTTCAATGATGAATGGTATCAACAAATAGATGGAGTCGCTATGGGTTCCCCTTTAGCACCAACGATGGCATCAATATTTTTGGCTAGTTTGGAAAACAAAATTGCTTCTTTCCAATTTGAAAAACCTTTTGTTTATAAAAGGTATGTGGATGATATTTTTCTTATATTTGAAAACCAGAAACATGTAGAACCGTTTTTGCATTTTATGAACAGTTTACATAAAAACATTGTATTCACATGTGAAACGGAGAGAAAGTCATCAATTGCGTTTTTGGATTTGTTAATTCAACGCAAAGATAAACAGTATGAGACAGAGATTTATAGAAAGCCAACTGATACTGGTCTTTATACTTCTCCAGAAAGCTTTTGTGAATTTAAGTATAAGAGAAATATGGTGAAAGGATTGATTTATCGTTCATGGGCTTTATCTTCTACTTTTGCTAATTCGGTAAAAAGTGTTGATAAATTGGTTGAGTTGTTGATAAAGAATGGATATTCTAAATCATTTTTATTGTTGATGATAAAAGAAACTGTTGATAAATTGATTAAAAATCCTAAGGATCCATGTTGTGGAAAGTCTGAATGTAATTTGTCGGATGGGTGTGAATTGAGTGTTGGTCTGGGTGATGTTAAAAATGGATATAAAAAAATTGAGCCTAAACATGTGTTAGTATTGCCTTACTCTGAAGGCTTTACAAATTATAAAAGGAAGTTAAGTAAACAGATGGGACATTTAGAGTATAAGATCGTCTCTAATTCGTGTAAGGTACGCAATATGTTTATTAATAAATCAAAAACTCCGGTTGGATTGTGTTCTGATCTCGTTTATCAATTTACATGTAATGGGTGTAATGCCACATACATTGGAGAGACTTCCCGTCATCTCTGTACTCGAGTTCTTGAGCATTGTCGATTGAAGGGTTTGACCAATATTAGTGAACACAATAGAGGCTGTAAAAGTGATATAGGAATGTCTGATTTTAGAATTTTGTTGAGAAGTTTTAATAATTATTGGGAACGCGTGATATGTGAAGCATTACTGATAAGGTCATTGGATCCAAAGATTAATGTGCAAAGTGCTGTGACTACGAATGTTTTGAATGTTTTTAAATAGTTTACGTATGTTAAATCATGTTTGTTTTTTTAATATTATTAAAATAATTGAAAATTTTAAATTACATTAATTTTTAAAAATTAGAATATAAGTGAAAATTTTAAAATTTTAAATTAATTAAAAGTGAATTTAATATATTTTTAAAAATATTTATTTATTAAAAAATTAAATTAATAAAAAATAATTTGTTTAAATTAAATGTTAATTCATAATATTTTTAGTTGGTTTTGAGTACCTGAAGATGATAGCTGTGCTATCGAAATATATCGCACGAAAGGCTTTTTATTGGCGTTATCGTTTAAATAAATAATAAATAAATATTTTAATTATTTCTTCAATTATAATGTAATTTTCTACTGTTAAAAGATTATTTAAATTTAAATTTAGAATTACTGTTTATATTTATAAAATTATCTTTTTCAAAAGGCTTTAAAATATTCTAATTGAAATTATTATAAACAAACTAGATATTTCAATGTTTTCATACAAATATGCAATTGAAACAAGCTATAAGTTTAAAAAATTAAATTATTAATATCCTCAAAATTACTTCGACGTCATCTTGTAGAGCGTTGAATTACAAGCCGAATGACATACAAAAACTTTGAAAAATATTTCGTCTATCTGTTGTGAGATGATATTTTAAATTATATATCAGAAAATCTCCTTGAAAAGGTTTTTGTTATTTAATGTAAACAAACGTTATTGTTTTAAAAAATTAAATATTTTAGTTTTGTATATATTAATTATGGATATTTTAAACACTAGGAGCTCCAATAACAATAGTAACTCTAATATGTTGAAAATTTAAAATATATGAATTACAAAAATAGAAAATTAATATCTTTTACTAAATTTTTTTCATCATCTTGTAGGGAATTTTACTAATGAACGACATTGCAGACGGAATATCATACAAATATAAAACTATTATTCATATCAACAATGTCATAAAAAAGAGTGAAGACAAGTCTCAGTGGAATACAACGTCCCAGTGAAGCAATAGAAGGAATGGATGAAACATAGTGGAAATAGATAACAGAATTCCAGAATTATGCGACATACCGGACATAGAGAGAAACTTTAAGACAACAATTGGAGGTATAAAGCAATCATGCCAATAAAATACAGGTTATTCATGAAGATCAAAATAAAGACTATTTAATTAGATCTACCAGAAAAACATTCAATCAACTTAAATGCAATTAATATGCTAAATGGTTGTAATGAGAAAAACTATATAATCCAGGCACAAATAGAAAAATTACGTACTACGAAGAAGACTGCCACGTTATGTTTCTAGATCTTACTGATACATTTGGTAGTATACCATACGATCTGATCTGGCACACTTTGGAAAACTTGATAAAATAATACTAAAGAAACTGTCATTCAACATATGACAACGGTAAAATATAACAGTACAAAGGAGTAAAACAAGGATGTTCACTTTTGATGACACTATTATGTCTCTGCCTCGAATCCTTCTGCAAGGTGCAAATCGAATAGAATAAATGAAAGGAATTAGTAGGACAGAAAATCACAATACTTGCTTATGCTGATGATCTGGTTTTAATCTCCAAACATCACCACCAAATGTAAGAGCTGCTCATGTCATGGGTGAAAAAGCGAGTCTCGCAAGTTTGGTGTTCAAATTATGAAAATGTGGAAGCTACAGATGCTTAAAGGGAGGCGAAAACAGAATGTTCATTAACCGGAAACAATAAAGCATGTCAATTCTGAAAACATCAAAACCTATATAGGAATACGAATTTGTAATAAGAAAGCGAGAGATTTAATTGAGATATTAGACAAAATGTCAAATATATCCGAATAAAAACTAAGACGCCATTGAAGAATAGACGCGTATAATATTTCCGGACACTAAAAACTAATTATTCCACTACAGGGATAAGATATATATCCAAATACTAAACTTCGTAAATTGAAAACGTCTTTTGTAAAAAAAAGTGTAATATCTATTAAAGACATATATAATAGATTATTTAGAAACATAAAACTTATCAAAGACACTAAACAAAATGGTGAAAGAGGTTTACAGAGAGATATGGAAAGTCGCATCGAGCCAAGAGCACATCCTCAGATTACTATAATCAAAATTCATGGTATGGAAACTTCCCTTGAATCTTAAAGACTAAAGGTTTCATGGCATTTTAAAGATGATATCCAGCAAAATCGACCTAGATTTAAAACATGCTCATTATAAAGGCAGACTGTGGTAACGAGAATAGAGTAAGCATAGCCAATCATAACAAAATTCTAAAATCAAGAGATCTAAACTTTTAAACATAAACAAAATCTAAAGAGTCAAAGTAAACACTTAAACCCGATCAAAAACTGTGAAAAGTATCGAGAGCTTGTTAATGAAATTGAAGTGGGAACGCTAAAATATTCAATTGTTGAAACGTTTATGGTGTTCTTCCTTAGAACATAGAACAAAAGAAATAGCATCATCGTAGGAAACCTAAAATTTAGAAATGAAGACTATAAACGCACAAAAATAAAAATAATTGAGATCGATGGGTATCATAGAGGCTTCCAAATAACTTAGCTGCTATATAGAAAATTATGTCCTATATCAGTTTTTCTCAAGCTTTTTTTAATCATCGCCCCATTTATACACAATTTGATTTGCCACCGCATCCTAAAGATTATTTAATTGTATAATATACAAAATGTATTACATGTAAATAAATTTTAATGGTACAGAACAATTGCCACCGGATTGCTCCAATAGCGTTATTTAACAGAAACTTGTTACAACTTGATTGCGTACGGCGTGCGGGATATCCTATGAAATCTATGTTAGGTATTTTAACTTTTTATACCCCTCATTTTTTCTAGGCCCTTTAACACCGTCTATAGGTCTCAAACGCCCACAAGGGGGCGTTATCGCCCAATCTGAGAAAGACTGTGTTATACCAACATCTCAAAAAAGGCATTCGAATAAAAATCAGTATCTAGTTATCAGGATTTCCTGATATCAGCTGGAGATATGAAAGGTTTGTGGTCCTATAATATCTTGTTTCACCAAGTAGCAATAATAAAATTTCAAAAATCTCACTCTAACACATGGCTTAGTGTAATAGAACTTTTTACATATGGTTTAGGCTTATGTGTTTGACTACTGAGAAATTCAATTTCTGAATCACAAGTATCAAATGGATCGCATTGTTTTGCAGATGGCCCGGTCTACATAAGAAAAGTTTCCTTAGTAGAAATTTCGATTTTTATAATTTCATTATATTTGATTTTTTCACAGAACCACCAGCAAAAGGCTGGAAAATATTTTTATTGCTGCCTAGGTCTTGCTTCTAAAAATCAATATTGCAACTCAAAATCATACTATAATTAGCCTCCTATTTTGTACCGACGCGTATATATATACTCTACCGGATTAACCAATAAGCACAATAAGCACGTGCTTAGCACACCGCATGGAAAGTTACCATGTGGTAATAGGCTGTCATTAATTCATTTGAAATTTACTCAAAGGGAATTTTTAAAGAAAGTTTAATTTTAAATAAGTAGAATACGATTATAAGCAGACTTTTCAGCTTGGATTTATTTTATGATGTTTTTTGGTCTCTTGTGCGGCTTCATGCTAACAAGCCACATTGAAGATACACGTTGTATATATGACAATACATAATTAAAGTGGTAACGTCTGTTTGTATCTATGATAATGTTAGTAACTATGGTAACAAATAAGTTACTTATTCCAATAAGAAGATAAATAGATAAATAGTGATAATCGAAATACAGAATTCTGGTTAACGTTTGTATGTGTTATATATGATTTACAAATGTCAATTATCAGAAGATTAGCAATAATAATAAATGGATATATGTATTAATCTAAAGTATTATTAATAAATAAGTTACTTATAAAAATAAGTAGATTAATAATAATTTAAATACATAATTTTGGTAACAACGTCTGTATGTATTATGGAATTGTTTCTATATATCAGTGGTCCTTAACAGTGTTCCGTGGAATCAGGTGAAGTGTTCCGCTATATTTAGATATTCAGAAATATATGCTATTTCAGAATTCAATTTAATTTTCATTTTTACATTGAAATGTTTTAAAATTGCAATTTCACGGGTACTTTTACAACATAATTCTCGCGGTGTTGGGTCCTCTTCCCTCTTCGTTTCACTAACCATAACGTTTAGGCAGGTATTGCGCTTCGCTCAAATCTTGCACCTTCGTTCTTTGGTATTTATTTCAAAGGATCCAAGTGTTCAGCCAACAACTTTGAGAGAACAAAGTGTTCCTTCATTACCAAAAGATTAAAAATCACTGCCATATACAAATAAATCACTTCTAACAATTAGTAGATAAATTTAATAAAATTTAATATTTAGATTAGTTAAGCAAGTGATAAACGAATTGTTGATATGATCAATCTGATTTTGTCTTGATCATTTTTAAGTTATCTTAATTTTTGGCCAAAATCAATAAAGGCAAAACTATAGTCTATACTATATACGATACATTAAGGGATATCCAGTACATAGTATACTTGTTTCGAGTTAATGGCTCTCATCAGTACTATGCCGGGAGGCGCTCAGATTTCTCTGAGAGCCAAATAAGTGTAAAAACAGTGTCAAATTAACAATTCTATACACTTATCCTGATGCACTGGACATCAAATAAGTTTGCAAAGTTTGGTTTTAAGGCAAGACAATAAGACGAATATTTATCTTGAACCTCCTTTTACTTGAAACCATGGTAGATACCATCATACCTTTGTGGACTACAAGTTCAACACAGAAACTGGTAACAAGCTATCAGACTACCAAAACTACTTGAAAACTTAGTTTCATTGATCACTATGTCTGATTATATTTAAAGAATATACGATACATTAAGTGATATCCAGTACATTTCTAGCTAATGGCTCTCATCAGTACTTTCTAAACTAGTATACTATTGGGAAATGTACTGAATATCAATTAATGTATCGTATATTCTTTGAATATAATCAGACATAGTGATCAATGAAATTATCTACTATTTGTTAGAAGTAATTTATTTGTATTAATATAGACTCTATAGTTTAAAGGTTTTGTTAGTATTTTGTATTTTGGTCAATTTCAAATTAAGTTTTTTAAAAAATTAAATCAAAATTTGGAATTTATGTTTTTGTTTATGTACACCAAATGTAGTTTTTTTAGTTATTTTGTAAAGTGTAAATTATGAAAATAGATTAATGGTATGAATTTTAAAATGTACTTTAAATAGAATATAATTTGGAATTTGTCTCGTGTTTTTTTGTTAAATTAAATTGAAGATATATTATGATGAATGATAACTTAAGTTACACTTATTTATTAAGTGTATATGTCTATAGTACTACGGTTGATGTTTGGATTGAATACGGCCTCATTTCTGGCATAACTAATGGTACAGGAAAATCCAAAGAGATATAATACAACATACCGGTTAGCGACAGATACCATATGTAATTCGACTTATATAGATGATACGATGCATTCCGTACATGATGAAGAAGAAGGATTGCAGTTGAAAGAGAATATGACGATGATTTGATCTGAAGCAAGGATGGTTTCCAGAAAGTGGATGGCTAATTCTTTGAAGATATTGTAAACAATAGCGAAGAAGGATCGAACGAACACACTAAATATCGATAAAGAAAATATAACGACCATCAAAATGTTGGGTTTGAAATGGTATTCAGAAACAGAAGAATTTAGCTTCGACGTGAATCTACCGGTAGAAAATAGGAAAAGTATTGAGTGTGTTAGCTAGGATGTTTTGATCCTTTAAGAATTATTGGACTAAGAATGGATTAAGAAGAATCCTTGGAAAAATGATAATCCAGAGCATATGGAATGTGGAACTTCCAAGAGAGATAAGTAATAAAGTCGAGCAACTACGAAAAATAAGAATCGCACGATGTCTTATAACAGAAAAAGCATTTGATACAATTGCATGTGTTCACAGATGCTTCAAGTATGGCTTATGGAGCAGTAATGTACCTACGAGAAAGTTTAATAGACGAAATATGGATGTCAAAAGCGAAAGTGACTCCATTAAATACAATTAGTATTCAGAGATTAGAATTGATGGCAGCATGTAATGGAGTCAAAGAGTATGTTCCGTAATGAAAGAAGAATTGATATCTGTTAAATTTTGGTCGGATAGTATTGATGTGCTGTACGAGTACATAATTATGCCAGAAACTATAAACCCTTTATAGCTAATAGCATCAATCTGATACAAGAGAAGGCCATTCCGAGGCAATGGAACCATGTCCCAACAAAAGAAAATCCAGTAGATCTCATATCTAGAGGATTATTGCAAGTCAAATGATTGAAAGTGATGTGTTGGAATGGGCCAAACTTCTTTATGAAACCAGTTTAAAGGGCGTAAAACTGAATTAAGCACATCTATACAAAAACATGTATAATTTCAAGCGTATAATTATTTTTAGCTTTAGCTGATCAATTTCGTATTATTTTAACACATTGCAAACATGGGGAAAATCATGATATTATTACAGACATTAAAAAATGATTATGAATCAACAAATAAAGAAGTCTGTATGCCAGATATCGGGGATGTTTTCCGTGTCTATTAGAGCTATTAGGAATATCGTGTTACAATATATTATATTTATTGTTATGATGTATTAGATAAGAATGGTTACTGGTTTTATCGTAGGAATGCAATGAGAAGTGAGCTGTCCGAGGTAGCATGAAAAAATTTAAAAGTCACTTGAAAGTTATAGTTTGGCGTCAACCGTTTCTTACCCTTGAATCACTTTTAATTTCTGATGAAGTATCGCAGTGTTCCAGTGACTCGAATGACCACAGGAAATTACTTAAGCAGGGGCATCAAATTTAAGGCGACAAGGTGTTTCGGAAAGATGGAGAAGAGAATTTACCGCAGTAGAGCATTCCCCATCCGTTAACGTTTGTGGGTGTTTCAGTAAAATGTTGTGAGACAGTTCCGAATATATATATATATATATATATTAGGTTGTGTAAAAAGTTCCCGGGCAGTTTTGGATTACAATTTCAACAATTAGAATGACAATGAAAGCAAACATGATTAACCTATCGTTTTATTCGTCAAAGTAAAGTCCTCCATTGTCTATAACAAAAGTTTATTAACTTATAACTTCCATGTATGCAAAGTGCTTTGTTAATTCACTTGCTGCTGCTGCCCGGAAACTTTTTACACGACCTAATATATATATATATATATATATATATAGCACAGTTATTTCATTAGCAGTTAAGAAATAATGCTAATTAAAATATATAAATAATTAATATTTAAATAAATAAATGAATAAAATTTAATTAGTTTAAAGAAATTGAAAAAAATTAATTATCACATTGTCACTAAAAAAGCGATGCTACTCAAACTTTTGATTACTAAAAATAACTTTCAGATTTTATTGCAATCTAATAAATCATTCATGAAAATAAAGTAAAATATCTAATATATGATGCTATCGACAGATGGTCCTGACAATTCAGACTAAAAATCACATTTATATTTGACACACAGATTTCTAATATAAAAATATTGCTTTCACCCCGGACAACGGAGTGTCACAAAATGAAGTAATTTTATGATAAATTCTCTGAAAGTTTTCAATAAATAAAATTTCCTTTATTTTTTACGACTGCATATTAAACTATTATTTTATATTTAAAATGAATTTTCTACCGTATTTATTAAATAAACATTTAAAAATATCACAAAATGATAATCGATAGTCTGAAAAGAAATGAAGATAAATAACCAATCAACTTGAAGTTACGCTTGCATTCTTGTAATTTAAAATGTTAATTATGAGTTTAATTAATTATTTTATAAATATAAAAAAATTCAACAAATTAATTATTCCATTAAAATTAGTTGTTAAATAAAAATTTAGTTTAAAAATTTTGTAAGTTAAATCCATCACCAAATGGAAATAAGAAAAATATATTAAATAGAATTAAAATGAGAAAAACCTGAATGTTTTTTCTGTCTTGATTCAGAACTTCTGGGTGGATTATAATTTACATAAAAGAAATCTGTATAATCTTTAGAATTTATTTTAAAAGTTGTATTTTAAATTTATTCAAGTTTTAAAATATTGAAAATGTTTTTATTATTATTTTTTGTTACTTTATCTTTAAAGTTTTTTACTGATAATTTAAATTTATTTTTATGAGATTTATTGGGATATTTTACAATGAATTTCTAGGGAACTGAAAATCACACAAGCAAAGTTACTTTTAAGCTGCACAGGTGCGCGACCGCACATTAATTTTTCAAGAATTGCGCAGTTATTTTTGTATTCCGCACACAATTGGATTTTTCACCATTTTTATTTCACTTCATAGGAGCTATACCTAAATTTTCTTTCTCAGCAACTGGCAATTCTGGTTTTAACCGTTGGATTATACATGGATTTCTTTCCATATATCATTTCCCTGAATGATATCTGTCATCTCGTCTATGTCATCTCGTCTACTTAGGCTGGCTTTACAGAGATTCTCCAATGATTTATGGGTCTTTTTTAAATATTAATGAGATTAATTAATTAATTAGTTTGTATTTTGGTCTATCCCTTCTATGAACCTACAATCATTTTAAAATTATTTTATGTCTTCAAATTGTTATAAGCCACTATTTACCACTCCCTCCTCCCGAAAAATATTGATTTTTACATTTACGCATATTTAATTAATTTTTATAATTTAAAATTTTCATTTTTTTAGTAAATTTTGTATATCCCTAAAAATATAAAGATTGGAGTAATCACAAAATACTCAAAAAGACGTTCCATAGATTCTCTCCTTTCTCATATAAAGAAAAACAATTTATTTTATTTTATTTTGTTAAATAAAAATTATTTATTATTGTTTATTTTTGATAATTTATATTTATAAAATAAAAAACATACACACACATATTTATATTATATTTATATTTATTAAAAATTATATATTTGGCTATGAATCAGTAAAGATATCGATATTTTTTTGATATTCAAGAATTTTCGGCACAGCTATTTCTAAATATACGGTCATTCACTTTAATGAACAAAATCCTTTCAACTTGGAGGTATACAATAACTATTTGGTGGCGAGGAATGATAAAATGTTATAATAGAAATATGGTCAAACATTGACTTATATTCTTCTTAAACTTCCCAAAAAAGCCAGGAATAATATTTTTTTGATAATTTTCTGGAAAAAATTTCAATTTCAATTTTTTAAACCAAAACTTCCTTGATTTTTAAACTGTAATGTTTAGTCACGAATTTGACTAATTTTCATCGGAATATTTTGGCTTTTGTTTTATTTTAATTATTCAAGTTAATTATTCAAGTCATTCCAACATACAGATAATTTCCGAACTTAGTTCCGAAATTGGTTATCCCTGTATGAAGTGTATTTTCTATAAAATCTAAGCCAAACCGGAATCCTCAGAGAAAAAGTTCAACAATATAAGAACAATTAATTTTTTATTTAATTAAAAAGTCAAATATTTAAATTTGAGTATTAATTATTTATTAATAGGAACAAAAGCAGGCTTGGACATTTAAATTTAAAAACAAAGGACAATATAATGGACAGAGGAATATAATGTTGTAGTTGTCGGTGAAATTAAATATTATAAATTATTGACCTGACTTTAAAGCATGCCTTGTGTAGTAGCAATTAATTGCTCCTGTCAATATACACAGTATTGATTAACACAATTTGTTACCAATATACAGCGATACAAAGAATTATTTGTTACAGCGACAAATTCAGTGCTTATTAAAACCATTCACAACCACTTGACTGTCATTTCTGGTTTTAATAATTGATAAATTCGTCTAGTTGCTTTCTTAGCTCTAACTTCAATTTATTCGATAACTTGAGTTTCGTTTTAATTCTGCTTCTTCTTTTCTTTACAACTTCTGTTTTCTTTTTTACTTTACAAATGATGTCGCTAACAAATTCTGCTTTGCAACTTATGCCCTCTATTTTTCCATGTATTTCCTTTTATGGCCTATATTCTAATGGTACTTAATGATATTAATTTCAATTTCGATACCTTTTCTAGTTTGGTTCATTCCAATTCTTTCATTATCTCTGACGGCTATCGTGATATGCCAATTTTATTTTTATTATTATTTTTCCTTCTTCATTATATTCTTTTTAATTAAAAATAACTTTCTATTCTTTCACTATTTTATTGTTTAACTTTTCCTCAATTCTTTTCCATCTCTCTTTTGTGTTCTCATTTCTTTAATTCACACCTACTTTCCAGGATTGTGAAGCAATAAACCTTTTATTTAATACCTTTTCCTCTAATCGTTTTATTTAATTTAACGATAATTATTTAATTTTTATTATTTAGATATCCTCAACAATAAACAGTTATAAAAATCTAAAAAAGTGTACATGAGTGCATTGATAAGAAAAATATATAGTTTTTTTTCAATTAATAGGGTTCACTTATATTTTTTGATACTTTTCACAAGGCTTGGCATTTTGCAAGATAATGAGATAATCATAGATTTTGTCATAATTAAGTCATGGTGAGAGAAAAGGTTCAATGTACCAATCAAAGCTTGATGCCCACTTTAAGTCACTCTTTTCTCCAAAATCTGTAAGAGGCAAGAAGTGCCTCTAATAAATCTCGTTGCAAGGTGCATCCAGTATTAAACTTCGACATTTTATTTATAAAGTTCATTCTTACAAATTTTTAAATTTAAAAACCGTTCTTTTGGGTGTACTGAAAGGTTTCTCCGAGACACCATGACACAAGGCTCTAAAACGGTGAAAATCTCGATCAATCAGGACAAGTATTGGTTAAAAAATGTTATTGCGCTAAATTTATTATGATTTTTTTTATCATCTGTTAATTTTATTGTTTAAATTAATTATTTTCAGTATAAACTGCGTGATGAAGTGACAGCTTTACAGAAGCAAAATCACAACTCGGAAAACGAAATCAAACGTCTCCGAGACGAGTTGACGTACCGAGAACAGAGACTGAAACAAATACAAAATGATCATGTAATATTCGTTGTAAATATTTCCCTAAATTATCCATATGCGTAATTTAATTGTTCGGTTTCTGTGGATTTCGGTAGGATCATAACCCTAATTTAGCCATGTACTCTCTTTAATTGAATAAAAAATAACATTTTATGAGTCCTGAAACTTCACTTTATAAGCGGCTGATTTTTTTACCACTATTTATATTTTCTCGTATTCAAAGCTTCGATAAATTCCCACCGAAATGCAATCTCAATGTTGTCTGTAATTCTTTGATTTTATAAGCTGTTTTCAGAAAATCCCCCCAGAAAACTGCTTGTTAGATTATCTACGGTTATTGTGCATATCAAACTCGATGATTTTGTTTTCTATAAGAAATGAAATAATTAGTTCCGTATTTTTTGAATTACTATCTTTGTGAACTTCCTTATAAAATAAAAATCGCCTGAACCTTCGTTTTCTTTGAAAAATATAAATTTTTGAGGATTGAACGAATGATGAGATAAATCTAGATATGAATACGTTTGGAACGAATGTTGCAACAATGCAATAACAGACGAATTGTATATACTATCTTCCTCGAATAGTTTTGGTAAATCCGAACGAGAAAATTGAGACAATTTTTGAAATTGTTAGCTTTTTTTCTTTCTTTACGAAGTTTAAGAATAAGATAATTAAGTTCGCTGTTGACATTGTTGATTTTGAGTTGTTTTGAGTTTTTTTAAGGTATTAAATTAGAAATTATTGGTGAATAAACAAACAAAACTGATTTTATTTCATCAGTTATATTTATAATTTACTTAATTAATTTTTTTAAGAAATTAAATTTTAATGTCTGAGGCGCTAAATTTTTTATTATGCAGCTTTTGAGTATCGATCAATTTTTTACATTCCTATTTTAATTAATTCAATATTTAAATTTTATTTCTGCAGTTCGTTACATAAACCCAGCAATAATAATACAGTAAATCAGTGCTTCTCACCTGTGGCTCTAGGGCCCAGTTGGGGTAATTTGACTTGTTATTACGGAAATTTCGAAATTAATGGATTTTTAAAATTAGATAAATTCCATTGGCTACAAAAATGTGATGAAAGCGATGAAGCAGTAAATGTTATAGGAACGCATTTGAAACCATTGGCTGATAACTTGCAAGAACGATTTGATGATTTAAGAAATATACATTTTCCAAGCTGGATATTACAGCAAATTTTAGTAGACTTTGTTGAAAGAGATGACAATTATGCACAGGAGAAAATTATGATAATAATTAACAAATTCAAAATCAAAATTTTTAAGTAGGGGCTTGTGAATTAATTTGTTAATTAATTCAAAAACTGGGGCAATTTGACTTTTAAACTATTGTTGGTGACATAGAGCATAATATGATGAAAAGCACTGCAGTAAATATTATGGAAATTTATAAAAAAGGGGTCATTTCACACAACTAAAAAATTGCAAAATTTTGCAAACGATATTCAAATTAGACAATTATTAATTAAAAATATTACCTATCTTATGAAGATGTGTTTTTCGTAGATGTATGTTTTAATAATTGTAAGTCATCGTCTTTTTTTAACAAAAAACTGGCCACTTCAAAATTATATTATTATGATAGTAATGTATAATTTAACAGGGTCAAAACTACCCATGAAGAAATTCAAAATTTTTATACATTAAATTTATTTTGCCAGGTGAAATTAATGTTGTTAGGAATTCTAAAACTTATATTTAAAATTGATATAGTTTAAATGTTACAAGTGTGATCAGTTAAATTTGTATAATAAAATTTATATTAAATTATATCATATTATAATAAAGTATATTAAAGTATTTTAAATTAAATTAATTATATCTGTGACCGGTAGCTATATCAATATTAATAATTACTGCGCCTAAGTGGTTTTAATTTTCAGATTAAGAGTTTGTATTATAAATAAATGTTAGAAGACTTGAATTTTAATCGAATCTAACAAATATGATACTTGCCAGTAATAAAATTAGCCAAAAAGGTTCCAGATTTTGTATTTATATAGTATTAAATGCTAATTATGAGGTCGAGGAATAGAAAACCTACTTGATTATAATCTATATTCGAACTAAAATAGCGTTCTCTCTATCACTCTCCTATTTGACATCTTATCGGCGAGGTTGGAAGTGTTTAAAGAGGTATGGTAGAATAGATTTTCATATTATTTTGTCACTGAAAGGACATTTTTGTGCTTATATATGTGAATATGCTGATATAAGTTGATATCATTGTCTAATGTTGACACAGAACAACTAAGGTGGAACATGAAAGTAGCAAAGCATTTTGTTACAGGAAAATTTACTCAACTAAGAGTAATAATGATTCTCCACCTGACTCTCTGAAATAAATTCTCCCAATGTGAAAAGGATTTTTTATGCTTTACAAACTGTTATAATTGGCTTTGACTTTCGGTGTATCCATAACTGTATATTAAAATAGGTTCTCATCCCTTTTACTGTTTTCAACATTTTTTAAATGCTCCATGTTGCAAGGGGAACTGAGAATCTTACACTGTTTACTTTTGATAAGAAACTTACCCGTGACATTTTTTGCCTAAATTCCCATCGTTTACAATTGTAACACTGTATTTTTTAATCTTAGGTTTATTCTTTCGCAGTTTGATGCTTTGATGATTACTTTATTACATTGATATACCACCAATGTCGTTAATGAGTTGCAGCGGTTGGGTTGACAAAAGACTAGGAAATTTGCTAAAAAGATTTTTCAGAAATGCTCAAGATTGTGGAATTTGAAAAATAAAAATTGAAATGAATTATTGGAAAATGGTAGAGAGATTGTTTAAGAAAACCCCTAAAGACTGGGTTAAGAAATGTAATGTTTGATTAGGAGAAGATTGAATCAGCTTAGAGGTAGTTAGGAATCTGACAGTTGAATATGAAAAGGTGTAAGAAATTGATGGAGAATTGTTAAAAATAGCGATTAATTTATACAATGATTGTGAAATACCAACATTATTATTTTTTAAAAAATAATAACAGGTAACTCTCGACGTTCTAGTTTGATGTTTGAATTATTTTAGTGCCATGAGAGCGTGATGTCAGAGGTAAGCCTGATGTTTTGTTTCGTCACCGGATGGATTAAACCTATTATACATTTCTTACTGTTACTGATAATTGATAGTTTTGTTTCTGTTGTATTCATATCCTAAGAATTCTGTGCGTTTCCTTTATGAAGGTCGGGCAACATATAGGACAAATGATTTTATAAAAATGTCTTTCAATAAATAAAAATAACTAGTGGAAGAGCAGTGAAGAAACTGTGGTGAAAGCAGTGGCGTACCTAGGGTAAATGGCGCCTATAGCAAACACCGATCTTGCGCTACTCTCCAACAATAGGTTACTTACGTTTTATTTTCTAAAAAACTACTTTAGAATTGGGTAAAAAAAATCACACAAGTTAAATCTATTAACACTTTATTATAAATTTATCTTTCTTGCTTTAGCTGACGCAAATTGTTTAATTATATTATCAAAGTCAATTTCTTTGGTCATTTCTCGTTCTATGCTAAGTAAAGCAAGATCACATAATCGACTTTGGTCCATCGACGCTCTCAAATATGAAAGTATCAATTTTAATTTGCTAAATGATCTTTCGCAACTGGCAATAGAAACCGCATTGTCAGCAATATTTGTAATGCTATACGCATATTGCAACGTTTTCATCTCCATACTAAACTATAAAATTAAGTAATTGTTCGGGGCTTGATATTTTTTCGGTAAGGCCCATCCACATAACAACTGTAGGCTTCTACAAATTTTTCACATTTGTTGTGAGAAAGAGAGATGGAGGCATAGAGAACATGGAGAAACAAACGAAAAAGCATGCGTTCTTTTTCCTACTCAATTTTTTAATACACATATTTATATCTATAAAAATATTTTTTTATTTTCATTAGAGTATTTATACGTTAGGCACTTTTTTGCGCCCCTTCAGTTGGCGGGCATGGCATGTGCCATGCCTGCCATACCCTAGTTACGTCTCTGGGTAAAAGACATTTAATTATGAGAATTTCAGTAGTTTTATTAACGGTGCAGAAGTGATAAAAAATTTTTGACGTATTGCGAACGTAGTTTTATTTAAAATAAGAAATGGTTGATATATCATTGTTTATTAGTGTTATGTCTACAAGGTGTTGTACATGACGTAATTCTTTATTCATAAGTCAATAATTTACAATAAATTAATTTCACTCAAATAATTCAGAATTTAATGTAACAATCTGACAAAGATTATTGCAACAAATATTTTCGAGACAAATAATAATTCTGATATCAATAATATTAGCAGTCATTTTAAAATTCAATATTCTGATACATAATCTGAAACTGTAGTTTATATTTTTAAATTCTGATGATTATATAAAATAACTTTCGTACATGATTTACTTTATTAATTTTAAAATAATTTCTATAATCAAATTTTATAATAGTTAATTTTTTCCTTGCACTTCGAATTACAATAAAAAAAATTAAATTTTATTTTTTTAAAGTATTATTTCTTGGCAACTCTTGATAGCACCTTAATGGGATTTCATTTAGTTTCATAAATGTTTGATGATTTGTTTTTCTGCATTGAATCTCTCACAAATATTCATGGTCTCCATGGAGCTATAAGGTATTTCATAGTTCCACTATCGGATAAAGGGTTGAGAAGCTCTATCTGAGCTTTTGAGTTGGTGGAACTAAATCGTGAAAATTTCAAAAATTGTTTGAATCCCGTTTACGGAAATTTCTATAAATGTGAATTATATTTCTTCTGTGATCGCGTTTTCATTCAGTCGGAAGAAATAAATCAACTGAGAGCTACGACAATGGAAAATACTTCTCGTGTTTCTCAATTACGACACAGTTTAGAAGAAAAAGATCAAATATTGAAATCTAAAATCTCAGAAATCGTTAGCAATTTTATTTTATTATCATTATTATTATTATTATTATTATTATTATTATTATTATTATTATTATTATTATTATTATTTATTATTATATATATTTATTATTATTATTATTATTATTATTATTATTATTTATTATTATTATTATTATTATTATTATTATTATTATTTATTATTATTATTATTATTTATTATTATATATTATTATTATTATTATTATTATTATTATTATTATTATTATTATTATTATTATTATTATTATTATTATTATTATTATTATTATTATCATGTTTTAAAATATTTAAAATAAATTAACTATTAAAATATATTCTTTCGTTATTGATTAAATTTAAATACATGTTTGTTTCAAGCACATCTTAAATACAGCATAACTTTATTGTTCACATGAAATATGATAATAATTTGTTTAAACTGTATCTTACAGCATCTTATCATTTATACTTTATAATTTGTTATGTAATTTCAATTTCAGTATTTCCGATAATTTGTAGATTAAGGGTTTTTTGTTGATTTAACTAAGCAATAAACTTTAAAATCCTCTATTCTGGGAGTCTTGAGGTAGGTGGATGCTCATAGAAGAAATTAATAACAAACACTTTAAAATTAATAATTTTTGTGATTTTGCAATTAAAATTATTAGAAATTTAAATTCTGAATTATAATTTATCTTATTACATTAACACAGCAGATGAATCTCAAACAACAATTTATTCAGTCGAGCCCGTTTTGAGATAACTATAAGTATTTGATAGGATTTATGCAATTCTGATTAGTGTATGACAGTGTACTATTTATATCGAAAATATCAGATAGCTTGAACAAGGAAAACAGTTATAATGAGCGGCGTTAAAAGAATTTTAGCTTGCGAATGGGGTGTTTGTCCAAAAATGTATTTAAATATATTACTTTTTTTAAAGTACATTTTAAGTAAAATTGATTCAAATATTTAAACATTGCTGCAAATTATCCAATTTAATGCAAATTATATCTGATGTTGTAAACTTTTCAAGCGAAGCTCTGAATTAATGGGAAAAAACTCAGTTGACAGCATAAAAACATCAGATATGATTAGTGTAAGACGGAAAAACATTATTTTATGCAAGACAATTTACATCCTAATTTCACCAAATTTGGCAGGGATACTTCTAATACAAAAACTAGGTCAACTCCAAAAAAGAAATTCAAAATTGAATCAATATTCGTTTATAAAACGCAATTAGGGACAAATTAGGCTTTTGATCATCAGATGATCTCTACCAAATAAATATATGTTAACATGTTTATTTAAACGTTTAACTTTTTTCAAAAACTTTTGTCTTGATCTTTACTACATTGAAGTTAATTGGACAGAAAATTGAAATCGGATTTAATTCAGCTACCATTTATAAAATTTGATAACTAGAGGTAATCTTTAATTTGGGGGTGGGGTCAAAAATGCCAATTTTTAAATAAACATAATAAACAGAAGAATTATTGGGTAGTCAAGTTTATTGCAGGAACTTCATTACATCTTGACATCCATTACAGAATTGAAAAAATAGTCAATAGTTACGTAAAAATATAACTAATTAAAAATAGTTCCATTAAAAATATTTTCGTTAAAAGTAGTAAAAGTATTTTCATATCCCGCACAAAGCCAAGTTAATTAATTAATCAAAAATAATTAAAAATATAATTAAGCAAATTTTTTACCGCACATATTAAAAATTACTAATATATATATATATATGTTACAGTTAAAGCATCAACTTAGACAATGTATACACCCACTAGCTAAAGTATACTTTAACTAACTAACTAACTAACTAACTAACTAATAATAATAATAATAATAATAATAATAATAATAATAATAATAATAAATAATAATAAAATAATAATAATAATAAAAAAAAAAAAATAATAATAATAATAATAATAATAATAATAATAATAATAATAATAATAATAATAATAATAATAATAATAATAATAATAATAATAATAATAATAATAATAATAATAATAATAATAATAATAATAATAATAATAATAATAATAATAATAATAATAATAATAATAATAATAATAATAATAATAATAATAATAATAATAATAATAATAATAATAATAATAATAATAATAATAATAATAATAATAATAATAATAATAATAATAATAATAATAATAATAATAATAATAATAATAATAATAATAATAATAATAATAATAATAATAATAATAATAATGTCGAGTGTATACAGTAACTAGTGATTGGATACATTTACTGAAATTTATGTTTTAACTGTAACATATATATTAAATTGAGATTGCGAAATGATTGTGCGAAGTGGTAGAGCATAATTTGGTGAATATGGATATGATTTTCGATACGCATTTTCCTTAACTGGAAAGATAGGTTTGTTTTTATGAAAACAAATTAAAAAAGCAGCAATAATTATACACCGACCTAATATTTTTAAAAATTTAATTTTTCATAAATTATCTAAAAACAAACAAACTCAAAGAATTATTCCTAAAGGAAAAGTCGAAAGGTGAATTGGAAATTAGCAAGCGACGACTCAGAGATAAAGATAATGACATGGCAAGAATAACCAACGATTTGGCTGAAAAAGACACAGTTATTAAATCTTTAGAGAGAGATTACGTAATAAACAATTTCTAATAAAAATTTGTTTCAATTTTATTTTTAGAATGACGAAGTTCAGAGACATCAAAAAGCCAATGAAGATGCGAGCTCTCGAATTAATTTGATTCAAAAACGAGTCGAAGAAAGAGAAGCACGATTGAGAAAAATCGAACAAGAAAATGTGAGAAAGTCCTATTTTCTATTGTATATTATGCTTTGGAATACCTAGAATGAGCTTTTGGATGAAATTCATAATCTTCGAAAACGAAATCATGAAATCGAGAGCAATTTAGATGTAATGAAGCAACAACTTTTAGAAAAAGACGAATGTATTTTACCCACCAGTCGCAGTAGCAGCGTTATGGATATGGGATATAATATGTTCAATTCACACGTAAGTATTCTGCATGAAATATAGATAATTTTTTATACAACATTTAACCCTTAGACTATCAATGGAACTTACACGTCCCATAAAGAAGTAAATATTAATGTTTCTTTATACTTGTTTATTGTCATTATTTGTTCTCGCTTTAGTTCTCAAATGTAAAAGTAATATATTAGTTATTTGTATTTTTATGAAGCAGAGCTTGCCTGATAGCCGCAAATTTCTTGTGAAATGAATTACAGTTTTTGGTTTTGTTTTTATTTTGCAAGTCTGAATTTTGCAAGTCTTCTTTGCCTGGGAATTAGCTTTATTCAATAACTGGTAAGTGATATAACACTAATAAAACAATAGCAAATGCCGAAAATTGGTGTTGCATAAGAAGAAATTTATATTTAGTCGAATTGGAAATGAATGAAATATTAGAAAAAAATGGAAACAAATCAAACGTGAATAAATAAATAAAGCATTTTTATAGCAAAACAAAAATTTTGGAGTCTTGATTATGAAACAAATAGGACATTTGGTAGAAATATCGGACAATCATTTGATTGGATGCTGTACGCGAATTTATTTAAGAGCCAATGAGAATTCAGCGGTTCCGTTAAAAATATTTTGCGAATCTTCAATTGTTTAATTAAGTTAAACAATTATTAACTATTAAATATCTTTTCCAGAGATAGTTCTTTGACCTTTAACAATTGAAATATTAATCGGAAATGATATTCAATTGCTTTTTCTAATAAAGTTTTCGAATCTTCAATTTGTTGTTTCGAAATAATGTTTTTTATTTTCTATATTATTTTTCAGAATAATTATAATATTTCATTTTTTCTATTTTCTTTTTGCACACTAAATAAAAAAAATTATTTTTAAGGTTTTTAACATTGAAAGTATTTGTGTAAGGATATTCGAAACCCCTTTATTGCAATTGTTTTATTCTAATAATACAGGGTTTTCTATCCTATTTTGACATTGTCTAACCCTAATTTGACATTGTCACATCGTATTTTGACAAATTAAAACAAACGATTTTAGAATATGAAAAAAACAATAATAACGCAAGAAAATGTCAATCATTCGCGTGTTATGCATAGTTTGCATTTTAAACATAAAACGTAGGTTTAATATAATTTTCTAACTATTAATGTCTTGTAAGAACATAAAAATTACGCATTTGATTATCATTTAACCAAATTTAATGACCTATGTATGACTTTTAATAGTTACTCGTGTTACATTTTTGCCGGTTCGCAAATCCTATTTATTGCGAGGTTAGATTTAAGGTGAGTACAAGGGTGAGTCGAGGAAGATCATTAGTAGGCACACCAGCAGTAGCAATTGTACCAACAATTCGATCAAGAAACATATCAATATGCTGTGCAATGACCTGGGTTGGTATAGTCCATTACCAAACACAAACAACACCATTTAACACAGCCTGTTTCATGGCATTTATCAATGGACTAATAGTAAGATTGCGGGAAACAAATGTGCAATTGGCTATATTCATTATGGATAATGTAGCTTTTCATAAGACAAATGCAGTAAGAGATCTAATAATAGCAGAAGGTTTTTCATATGATTTCTTACCTCCATATTCACCCTTTCTTAATCCGATTGAAAATATGTTCAGTAAATGGAAGGAACATACAAAAAGAACAAATCCTAATAACGAAGAAGAATTGATGACACCAAAAACTGAAATAATATCAAATTTTATTTATACTCAAATATTTACTTTGTATTTTTTTTGTCCGAATATCTAATTTGTTATAAATAAAATTAATAGAATTGTTTGAAATATTTTAAAAGATAACAACTATGTTTGTTAATGATTGCTTTGTAAAATAACATCCTATCAATAACTTTTCTTACAAAAATATATTGTATTTTGGGTACTAAATGTGGCGTGTCAAATTGGGGTAGGACAATGTCAAAATATGGTGGAAACCCTGTAACGAGGAGCACTTTAAGGGTAAACATAACACACCTTGAAACTTTTGATATTTAATTTAATGAACTTTTTTAATTTTTTTTTGTTTTAATAAACTTACTTATGTTCTACTCTATTCGGCACATTGAAAAAAACCTTTCAAGTGTCTCAGCAACTTCATCTGGTAGAATCCATGATAAAGCTTGCAAATGTTTTCTTTGGAGCTTACATCGAATTGATCCTTTTACGTAACATTTTATTGTAATTTCCACTAAACTTATTAGACAAGAAGAAGCAAAGGTTTTGTTATTGAGTTTACCTTTTGTCTTTCTTGTTTTAAATGTGTGCTAAAATTAATAAACTATTTCATTCTGAATAGTTCCATGCTATTTATTCAATAATGCTCAAATCTTGGTCAATATATTTCATATTTTTAGGTTCCTGTTTCTGCTAGCATCAATCAGGAAATTGATAAGTTAAAAAAGCAAAATCAGGACATCCTAAATTCGAATCTTTTGTTACAAAAAGAAGTTGATGAAGCCTCACTTCAGGTATTTGTTTTAATTTTATGTTTCCGGGATTTTAATTACTCGCTCAATTAAATTAATTTTAATTGGAATAAATGATTGTAGAATGATCGTCTTGCTATGGATCGGGAGTTCCTGTCGAAGCAATTGGTAGAACTGCAGCAGAAACATGATCTCATTAAGAAATCGTTGCAGATCAAGGAAAAAGAATTTACAAACAGAGAATTGGAATTTGTGAGGATCATTTTTTTACTATCTTTCGATGTTTTACGCTTTTTATTGACTTTCGTTCAAATGAACCAAAGGTGCTAATTTTCTCAAAGCTTCAATTATTCTAGGTCTATTATGAATAATTCTCTGGATTTGATAAAACTTTCAATAGACGATATAGGAAGGTTCGGCATCAGTAGACCAGTTCGGTGTAGACGTAAATTATCTTGCAAAAGATTCATATACAGTTACAATCAGTGGTGTTGTGCTAATTTTTTTTTACAGGAACGCGTATATATAATTATATAGACAGGGCCGATCCTGGGTAGGCGGCCGCTCTGTGCGGTCTCATATCCCAAATTTAACGACGGGGGTGATTTTCCATGATAATCCTGGCGGCGGCGTTTTTTTAGGTCTCGTGTCCCAAATATGACAACCGGGTGAGATTTCCCCCAATTTTCGCCGGTCGCCAGGATCGGCCCTGTATTTAGCATAAAAAGGAAAGGAAACGAAAATCATTGCGAAACCCATTTTGTGTATATGTATATATATATATATATATATATATATATATATGTTTATTACAATAATAGGAACGTTTAATAAAAATTAGTTAACAATTTATAAAATACACATATTAGATACTCAAACAATATTGCATAAATATTTTTAACAATACATGAAATCAATACGTCAGCCAATTCTCGTTATCAGAAATCATTTTTAGTTCCGGAACGCGTTCCTGTCCAAAAAGGAAGTACCGGAACGACGTTATGCAACAGTTATAGGATTACAATTTTCCATTTTATCACAGTTTTCTTTATTTGTTATTATTATAATTATAATTATTATTATTATTATTATTATTATTATTATTATTATTATTATTATTATTATTATTATTATTATTATTATTATTATTATTATTATTTCTGTTATTTCTGTTATTTCTATTATTATTATTTTCTCCGAATTATTTCTCGTAAAATAATGCACAAAAATTGGTTTTTTATATTTAAGTTTTTACTACTAAAGTTTACCGCAATTTGTTTGTTATAATTATAATTTTAATGTAAAATTTCTATTTATAGACTAAATTAAAATCAGAAGATTCAAACAAAATTTTAATGATAAACCAAGAGATTATGAAACAGAAAAATGAACTATTTAAAGAACTTGAAAATCGAGATTTGCAGGTAGAATTTATTTATATTTAATTTAATAATACATTTCATTTTTTTAATAAATTAATAATAAATAGCGAAATACCTTTTTTTTATAATTATTTATGTAAAATTGGTTTTGTTGCAAAAATGTTTTTTTTTAATATTTCATTTATTTTCATTACGACTATTGATGAAATTTATTTTACACAAGGAAAGAAATAATTTATATTTGTAATGAAAATGAACGAAATGTTAAAAAAATCAAGTCAAATAATAAGGTAAACAAAAATATTTTCGCCTAAACTCTTTTTTTGTAAGTCAAAAAGTGTATGGTAAAATCCCATTTGAAGCATCATCATATAATTGAACAGCTCAAATAAAAAAAAACCCCTAGAAATAATAGAAATTAAAAGAAATTACTGAAAATTATGAGATTTGACATATAGGTTAAAAACTCAATTTTACTAAAGATGTCTCAAAAACTTATTTGAGAAATAGAATGGCTGAAGAATCTTTTGGGCCGATCGCTCCCCCCCCCTCTCAGAAAAAATACTGTATTCGTTGTTGACTCGTCTATTATATAATAAATAATTCTTGGCTTTTTAGTAATTTATAAAAAATATATATATATTTCATATTTAGAAATTCGTAAACTCCACAAAATATTTTTTTTATTTAAAAATTATTTTTTTTAAATTTAAAAAAATCAATATTTCTTCAAAATGATAATAAATTTTAAATGTGCATTATCTCGTAATTTATAAACTTTATTTTACATTTTTTATTTTAAAATATATATATCATAACATTTTTGGCATTTTATTTAATTTATAAAATTGGATAATTCAATCATTAATCTGACAATTTACAAAGATTTCTTTTACAGTTGTAGTTTACTTTTTTATCAAATCGAAAAGAATTTTCTTGGTAATAATGCGATTTGTCAAAGAAGGCAATACTGTGGAATGGTAAGTAGTCTGCATGACAGAAACAGCGACGGATACAGGATTTTTTGGTGGAAGAGGGGGTTTTTTAAAGAATTTTGTTATACGTGTATTGTTAGTTGTTACGAAAGGTATACTTTATTTTGAAGGGGCGCCTTTTTTAGGTTTGCATAAGGGCGCCAATTAACGTTTTGAAATTATGACCTAAACATGGTATTAGATATCGTATTGATGACTAAGGGTTTATGGCCAAGAATGAATCTTATTTTGGTTACTTGACACATTCTTCATATAGCAAATCTATTAATATCGATATATCGATATTGACGGTTTACAATCAAATGCTGTTGGGTATCTTAGAGAAAATAAATTACAAAATATTAGTGATTTTGGAATTTTAAAGAACCTTTCTGAAAAACCTGTGAAAGTTTGTAAGTTCGTTAAAGGAAATGGAGTTGAAGTTTTGAATGAGGTTGATTATTTTTACAAATTGTATAAGGTACTTGAAGGTCCACAATTTGTTAAGATGGATAATTTATGCAAAAACTTCAAACATCCACCTCTAAAATATGAAAAAATGCTTAATAAACTTTTTTCCGTTTGATGAAAGATAAACACTTAGATTGTAATCTTGTAAACAACTATATGCAATTGGGTCACAACCTGCCAAATTATATGGTCTACCAAAAACTCACAAAAATGATATTCTAATGCGCCCGGACGTATAAGGTTGTTAAGGTTCTTGATTCCTTTGATTTCTAAGGAATATGAGTGTCGAGATTGGTTTGAATTTGATGATTTTATCACTAACCAAGATGTGGATTCTTCTGATTATATGTAGTTCGATGTAACTAGTTTGTTCCCAAATGTTCCATTAATGAGACTATTGATTTTTGTTGTGATTTGTGGAAAGTTAAACCTAAAATATATAAACGTTACGTTGTTGATATCTTTTTAGTATTTTCTAGTTCTGATGATGTTTTCCTTTTTTAAATTATATGAATGGGCTTCACAGTAGAAGAAGAAGTTGATTCATTTTTTCCATTTTTAGATTTATTAATCGAAAGACCGGCTAAGGGTTTTGAAACAGAAATTAATAGAAAGCTAACAGATACAGGCCTATACAATACTTCGAATAGTTTTTGTGGCTTTAAATATATTAGAAATATGATTAAGGGTTTGATTTTTAGATCTTGGTCATTATTTTCTACGTTTTAAAAATCCAATGAAAGTATAAAAAACTGCTATTTCTTTTAAATAAAAATGATTATTCTTAGGCGCATGTAGAAAGACTGGTTAAGGAAACCATTGATTGCCTTATGATTCCGCCTGATGAAAACAATTGCAATATAGTCCATTTAATGATAGTAAACCCATAAAATCGTATGTTTTGTAATTCCATATTCGAAAGGTTTTATAAATTTTAAATTGTCTGTCACAAAATCATTAGATAATTCAAATTTATTTAAAATAGTATCAAAATCGTTAAAATCAATAAATATGTTTAATAATAAATCTCAACCCCCAATAAGTTTAGTTTCTGATTTAGTGTATAAAATTTCATGTAATGGGTGCAATGCCACATACATTGAAGAGACTTTCCGTTATCTTCGCACACTAGTTCAGGAACATAGGCGATTGAGAGGCGTGATTAACATTATTGAGCATAGAAACATGTGCATAGGAACAACTGTATTAAATTGATTTATTATTCTTCCCAAAATAAAAAATCAAAGATGTTAAATTTAATTAAATTTAATTATTAAAGTGTTCTGCAAGGTAATTTCGATGCCCTGGTGCGACTTACCTTTGCTTTAAACAGCATTATACATTAAACAGCATTGTGACGCATTCATCAATATGACAAATCTAGTTATAACAATAAACCTTAATGTTATTGAATGTAATTTTTATAATTATAATAAAAATATTAATTTACTAATCAGATGTCAGAATTATCCAGAGAAGTGGAAAATTTGCAGCGACAGCTTATAGAATCCGAAAACAATTTACAAGCTCGGAATATACAGATCAAAGAACTCCAGAATTATGTTGACCAGCTCATTAGAGAGCGGGATGATGCAAGATTAAGGGCTTCATCGACAACAGGAGTTGGTAGCTCAAATTTTAGGATGAATTCACAAGAAAATCAGAGACAACTCCAGCAACAAGTTAATTTTTCTTTTTACATTTTTCTGTAGAAATTTTCCGAAATTTGTGTTATTATTCCAAGTTCTTTTTAAAATTATTTTATTTGAATTTTACTGTTTGTCTTGATGTAGCTATATTTAATCTTTAATTGTATTGTGCACTAATTTGGTGACGCAAAAATGATATGAGTTCCTTATACTCCTATTTTGCAAGATGTTAAAATCATTTATATATTTGAATAACTTTTAACACACTCGTGACCTTGGGGTTGCATTCTTTGAATCAATTGTGAGATCATTAGGACTGTTCCGTAGTAAGATAAAGTTACTTGCAAAGTATTGATGAGAACAAAGTGAACTCGAAACTAGTCTGATATTAGAAATTTTAACGAATATCACATCATAATTTATTTTAGTTTGATGGTGAATTCCATTTTATTTTCTGGGATACAGTTAGTATTCCACAATCGAATTGTTCCATTTACTCCGGAAATAAGTAATACACCAGCGTTTTGATGTTCCAAGAAAATCCAAAACCTTCCTGAGAATGTCCTTGAAGAACGAGATCGTTAGTTTGAATTTCAGTTAGTTTATCATCGATTGCTACAATGCTCATGAGAATGCAAAAATATCGTAGTTGTGAAAGAACTTCGATTGATAGATTTAACAATTGTAATTTTTTATTCAATTGATACAGATGAGTTGATGCTATTTGATTGAGACCGTGAATGATTGCATCAGATTTTTGATATTGTTGAAATTGTTGATGGAGCAGTTCGGAAAATTTCGTCAACTCTACAAATGGCAACTCCATAGCCATATTTGTGTAGGATAGTGAAGTGTCCAACATCTCTTCTGTTTGCTCATTTACCAATGAACTTAGTTGAATATCCTTTTCATCTATAACCGGTGATTTATTAACAAAGTTTAATTTGTTGTTAATTCTGAACTTTATTTGTATGCTTTTTTTCTAATGTGCTTCACTATATATGAGAGTTATGAAAACCCTTGCTTATCAAATTTTGTCTACCTCAACTTTGTTAAGAAGCTTTAATCATTATTTATATAAAAAATATTCTTTATACCTTTAATTATTTTTTGTGTTTGTCAAGATTGAAAAGCTCACTTATGATTCGGATCGTGCTCAAAAAGAAAATCGTGATCTAAGAAATCGTATTCAAGAATTGAGTAGACAGTTGCAAGAAACACAAACTAATTGTGATACAATTGTCAAAGATCGAGATTTATTAAAAGAACAGGTAAAAGAAAACTTTGGATTAAAAATTGTAATTTTTATTAATTTAGCTGCAAAACAGAGGTAAAGAGAATCAGATAATTCAGCTTTCAAAAGAAATGGAAAGACTTCATCGAGCTGAAGAAACTCATAATCAACAGTTGCAAGAATTACAGAAAAATGCCACAGAAGCCGAAGAGGAATTGGATCGAGTTCGAAAAGAATGTCAGAAAAAGCTAGATGCCAGTCGAATTGAGCATGAAAAAGCTCTTAACCAATTGGAGAAGTTGCAGTTAGCATTGCGTGATCATCAAGAGCAAACGGAACGCAGAGAAGAAGAAATAGTAAGAGTAAATTGTAAATGAATTTTTTTTCGATATTTCATTTTGATTGGTTCATGTTATTATTTGGCATTTTTATTTGTTACTTATTATTGTAAATAGTATATTTTAATTAATTATTTTGTGTTAATATTGTTGTTGTTAAGATAGAATTAGATTTTCAAAATAGAAATTTATTTATATTTCACTTTAAACTAGTTGAATCAGGTTTTATTTTAATCATTGGTAGATAATTTCTATGAAAAATCGTATAAATTGAAACTATGTAAAACGGGACTCAATTTGAATGCAAAAATGGGGTTGCAGATGAGTTTAAACAAACAGATTTTTACAATTTTACAATATTTATTTAAATAAATATTTATCTGAATCGAAATTTTTTCTAATTAAGTTTGATTAATATCCAATCAAACTGCAGATAATATTTAATAAAAAATCTTGCACACTTTGGAAATTCCAGCTAATTTCCAAATTAAATTGTAAGAATTATTTTATAATTGAAAATTTATAGTAAATAAAATTAGCAAAGGCTTGTATTTATTTATTATAATATGGTTTTAATAATTATTATTCTTAAATAAATTTTATTATTCCACAATATGCGTTAGGTTATGGAACTTATATAGTTTCAATTAACACCGTTTATACTGTAATAATGTAGATGTCATCACGAAGGGTCCAAGCTTTGCAAACTTTTTTTTTACCCCAATTTGCATTCTTTTATTCAACATCAATTATTCTTTCAAAGATTTTTTTAAATGTTTCAAATTTATCTTTTTTATCAAATTTTGGGTACGGGCCCATGATTTTTATTGACGTGCTCACAATAATTCTCACAATAATTCTCACAATAATTCTTCAAATAAATCTAACGTTTTTTCATAGACTATTATTTTCTATCGTATTTAAATTTTTTCGCTCTTTCACACTCAATAAATAATAAATTTTTAAATTCAGCATCATTAAAACAAACATCTCAAATTTGAGACTTTTAAATTCAGCATTATTAAAACAAACATCTCATATTTGAGACTTTTAAATTCAGCATTATTAAAACAAACATCTCATATTTGAGACTTTTAAATTCAGCCAAAGAATTTTGAAATCTCACGAATTTTAAATACATTCAAATTTATTCTTACGACAATGCCGCAATTATCATTTTTAAAATTATCCTTAAATTTTAAAATAACTCTGCTAGTATTTTCTTCGCTGACTTTTTCTTCATAATTTTACATTTTAAAATTACATTCAATTTTTAGTTTCAAAAATACTAAATCCTCACAGATCCGCTGAATAAAGATTATTTCAGTTTTGTGTTTAATAAAACAAAAGTTAGAAGAAGAAATTATTTCAAAATGATTTTATTGTGTTAATTAATCTTAGAAAAGGTAAAATTTTTTTTTTATTTCAGTCAAATTCGCAACAAGAGGAAAGTGAAAAGTTAAAGCATCAATGCGCAAATCTATCGAAAAAGTTAATCAGTCTCCAGCACGAATACGAAACAAAAGAGAGACAGATTCAACAGCTCACAGAAACCTTGGACCATGCCAGAAAGGAGAATTATGAATTGCAGAAGGCTATTGATGAATTTCAAAATCACGAACAACAAATAGAATATGAAGTAAGTTTTATTTTATATTTGATCAAACATTTTCATTACATTAGTTGTCGAATGAGAAAAGAGAATATGAAAAGTTATCCGAAGAAAAGAAAGAACTAGAAGCTTGGGCGTGCCAAATGAAGGATGCACTTAATAACAAAGGAATGGAATTGACAAATTTACAACAAGTAAAATGATGTTGTTGAAAAACCTTTGATGTTTGTTTTTCTCTATTTTCAAGGCCAGAGGAAAGTCAATAGATAAGCAACAGATGAGCTTGCAGAATCACATTTCCGATTTGACTGACCAGTTACAGATGAAGGAAAAACAAGTATAAATGCAATTTTATAAATAAATAAAATTTATTATTATGATATTTCCTCAAGGTCGATGATCTCACAAAGCAACTGGAAAATGCAAACCAAGAAATCCGGGAACAAGAATATTTACTGCAAGACCTCACGCAGAAATTGGACTCAATTCAATACGACAGCAAGTTTCAGAATGTCCAATACAATAATCAGACTCCAAGCAAAGGAGAACTTGATAAGATAAAAGAAGAGCTTGCAAGTACTAAAAGAAATCTCTTAGAAAAAGATCAGAGAATAAAATTACTTGAAACAGAATGTGTAAGTTTCTTTATTGTTCTTACACAAACGGATTCTTTAAAACCATTTATTATTATTATTTTGATTATTATTATTATTATTATTATTATTATTATTATTATTATTATTATTATTATTATTATTATTATTATTATTATTATTATTATTATTATTATTATTATTATTATTATTATTATTATTATTATTATTATTATTATTATTATTATTATTATTATTATTATTATTATTATATTATTATTATTATTATTATTATTATTATTATTATTATTATTATTATTATTATTATTATTATTATTATTATTATTATTATTATTATTATTATTATTTATTCAATAATTTTAAATTTTGATTTTACTCATTATTTATGAATTTATTTTTAGAATTTTTAATTTGTATTTAAAATAGATATTTCAGATAAATAATTGATTTAAAATTCGATTTCCCAACGCTCTTATTGATATTTAAAATACAAATAAAAATTCAAAATTTATGTTTTTAACAAAATTTACTTTTATCAAATTTAATTAGTTTCATATATGGTAAAACAAAATCTGCATTGTGTTTTAATCGAAAATTTACAGAAAATAATAACTAGTAATTGTACCATTTTTAGCTTATTTATTTTGTTTTATTGCA